>JABSTQ010001758.1:0-32515 GCA_013358835.2 Ixodes persulcatus | reverse complement strand
GAAGGGTGTTTGGCTCACTTTACTCATGACCAGTGACTTTAGAAACTTGGATTCATCGCACCCCGTGCCCAAGCATGCCACGACCACGTGATTTTTCATTTCGCTCTTGAGTTGAGGATTAAAGCTAAAAAGGAAGAACTTGAGAAAATGAAAGCCGCTCACAACTCCCTGTAACACCGCATTAGAGCGCAGCTCTTGAGGAGAAGGAGGTAAGGGTACTGAGGGGAGCGTATACTCCTCCTCCCTCCTCCTCACCTCCTCATCCTGCCTGCTACTCCTCCCTCCGAGCGGCGTCGGCGTCGCCGCCGCCGTCAGCGTAACCGTGAGGTCACGTGAGCCTCGACGTGACCTCACGGGGATCACGCGACCCCATGATGACGTCATCGTCATCGTGATGACGTCATCAGTGACGTAACGTGTTACGTCATTGCAATCACGTCATGGTCATCGTCATCACGATGACGTCATCAGTGACGTCACGCGTCCCATAATGCACCGCGCGGTTACGATGACGGCGACGCCAACGGCTACGGCGACAGCGACGGCGACGTCGCTCAAGCCGGACACGGGCACCTAAGAGCTGCGCTCTAAAATCATTTTATGGTACCTTTCAGGTGATATATATATATATATATATATATATATATATATATTCGAAAATATGCAGATGAATTAATGAACCGTATTTGATCGAATGAATCAATGCTTTACGAAACAGCCGAAAGTCACATTAACGGCGGAGCCAGGATTTGAACTTTTTGCCTCCCAATGTCCGATCGGGTGCGATATCCACTACATAATCATCCATTATATTTTTTATTGAAGCATGAAGACATACGTCGGAGTTCGTTCTCCGAGGAAGTGAGCAGTTGGTAAGGCATGCTCACTTATATTAAAGCACCTAAGAAAAGGCACAGAAAAGAGACGATCATACCGTTTTGTTTATATTCTTTTGTGCCGGGTTTTTTGACGCTTTAAAGCGGCGGTCGCACTGCTCATGCATTATACGAAATACCGTCTGCAAACACTGTCTGAGGCGTGTTTCTTCCTCGTATTACGTCACATTAGTCATAATAAAACTGTCTGCAGGCCCGTTCTAAGCTTACCGCTTTATTCAAACGTACGAAGCAAACCCGTTTAATTCGAACGTATGAAGCAAGCCCGTTCAATTCGAGCGTACGAAGGAAACCCGTTTAATTCTAACGTACGAAGGAAACCCGTTTAATTCGAACGTACGAGCAAACCCGTTTAATTCGAACGTACGAAGCAAACCCGCTTAATTTGAACGTACTAAACAAACCCGCTTAAATCGAACGTACGAAGCAAACCCGCTTATTTCGATCGCACGAAGTAAATCCGCTTAATTCAAACCTGCTTGACGCGTGTCTACGGATATGTCTGCCATCGTGTCTGCAGAGAACTCCGTGTCTCGTGAATGATATATAAGCAGTGGAACCCAAGCTTTACTCTCCCAATCGCAGATCAAAATCCACCCGGATTGGGACCCGGAGACCATTAACTACGACTATGCGCTCGTGAAGTTGGAGACGCCACTGGACTTCGATGGTGCCGACAGCGACGTGATGCCCATCTGTCTTCCCACGAAGGACCAGCAGTTCCCCAACCTCACATGCGTCGGAAGCGGATGGGGATCGCTTGGTCAGTCTGGTCTTTCGAGATTTATTTTTTTAATGAGTTTGCATTGTAGTGCGTTATCAGCTCTAGGACGTGCGCTGACCTTCGACTGGTTTTGACTAACCAAGGTTCGCAACGACGCCACGGGATGGCGCCACAGCCGCACTGGCTGTGGTAACTGGCTAGGAAACAGCTTCCGCAAGCGCCAACAGATGGCGGGCGTGGTGCGGGTGCGCGCTTTGGACGCCCTCGGAGGCTCCTGTCGCCGGTTTTGGAGATCTGTGGACGCACACGGGTTGCGGTTCCGTTCTCCGACCTGCCGCGCCTGCCACGCCGTTCTCGACGGGCAGTCCTTTTATCATGCTGTCATATGCGGCGTACTTCACGTTGTACAGGCCACTCTGGTGCATGATCTATCCGCCGCAGGATAAAACGCACTTTCGCGGTGAATAAATACGCCTAACGAAATGGCTCTGTCGTTTCAGCAACATCGCGCGTACGTCCTTCATCCACACGTTAAAGGGAAGCTGAAAAAGTTCGCAAAAAAAAAACACGAGTTATATGTGAATTTTATAGAATTTTTGTCCTATGAATCTAAATATTACGTTCGTTTTTCTCGAAGATGTAACTAATCGTGATAAAACACAATAAACCTCCAACCAGTCGTTACATCATAAAAGGATCTTTCGGCCGACAAGCGCGTATTGCTCGTGTGGGCAGCGCGTGTAATAGCAAGCCTGCCAGGTGTATTCCCTCGCACTGACACCAGTCGTGACGTCTTTTTCAAACTTTCTAGAAATAGCGGGAGTGCGCGTGCATAGCTTTGATAGGCGCTCAAAATGCGCGAGACCGGAGCTTCAGAAAAATCTTAATACGACGTACGCTCCGGGAAGGGGGGGGGGGGGGGGGGGGGCTCGAGCAGTACTTTAAATGTGATTTTCTGCAACCTGCGGGCACCAAATGGAAAAATAATCTCGATACCCGTGATCCCGGAGCCCAAGTTAAGACAATTTAAACGTTTTTACTCAAATACAGAACCGCTTCAGCTTCCTTTTAAATGAACTGATCTGCTTGCACCAGGGAGAATAGGGGTTTGGGGAATGTTCACCCCCCGGAAAAGTGCAGTAATGCTACATTCACTAAGCTTTGTTATGTATAACTACTGCGAGAAATACTAACGCATTTATTCGAGAATCAGGGTTGCGGCAGCGGCGATTTCGGCCCATCTTTTTTTTTTTAATTTTTATTTGGCGAGGTTTTTTAGAGAACTTCAGGGGTGTGTGCTCGTGTGCAGGTCCTTTAGCAGGAAGATTTCTCCGCGAAATATAGGTCGCGTCGCCCATGTGACACTGTGATTCCCCGCGACCTTTAGCGAGAAATAGCGGCGTCACGCGACATGACGCCGTAGTGTCACCGAATGTCACGTCACACCGCATCAGAATTATCCCGCTGTATTCAGTGGCAAACATTTATCGCTAAATTTAGCTTTTTTTCCCGCTAAATATACGTCACATGGCACGACGCCACGACAAACGATGACGTCATATCATGTGCCCCTCTGATTCCCCCAGAGTTTAGCGGGAAATCACGGCGTCACGCGACATAAAGTGTTAAGTGATATGTTGCAAAAAACGGCATGGTTTTCCCGCTAAATTCAGCGGAACACCTTTCTGGCTAAATTTAGTGGGAACATTACTACGCAAAATTTCGAGAAAAATTGATTTGCCAAATCTAGCGGGAGCTTAGTGTCAGTTAACGTCGTGACGCCATGTGACGCCGTAGTGCCGCATGAGCACCTTCTCTTAAATTTAGCTTGACGTATAAGTTTTATTAAAACCGGGCACTGTAGCTGTGTGCAGTAATGTCCAGCGTCTCGGCAGTCACCGCAGTTATATGACAAAGAACAGTTTTTCTTCCTTTTTTACAGCGAAGCTGTTTATGGCTAGGGTTTCTTGAATTTTTCCTGTGCGTCAACAAAAACTCAGAAAGGGCTCGTACCACCCTCTCTTTGTCGTCGTTTCAAGCGCTTGTGCGCCTAGTTTCCTTTTCTTCCGCCGGGTGGCGGTCCCGTCGCGCGTGTCGTTTCCTCCGGCTCCTCGGGGCGGCGATAGTCCTAGGCATGTGTGTGCGTACCTTTCGTCACGATGACCACCGTCAAGACAATAAATGTATTCCTGCCTTTGTTTAATTTTTTTTCTTCTCTCTCTCTCTCTCTCTCTTCCTGCGCAGTTCAAGGCGGTCCTGATTCTACGATTCTGCAGAAGGTAGACTTGCCTACGGTGCCTCACGATATCTGCAAGGAGAACTACGCCAACTCCAATCCGGTGATCGAAGAAACCATGATTTGTGCCGGTTACGAGGAAGGAGGAAAATCCATGTGCAATGTAGGTATTTCCCTATTTTTGTGTTCAGTGACAGATCATGAAATGGTGACGGAACACCACGGAAACGGTTCCAAAATGTGTAACGCGTATACTTCAGAGGACTAGTCCGCACAAAAGGGTGTTAAATTGAGAATAACACGCGAAATTCCAAAAGTGCACAGAATGGGAATCGAACCAACGGCCACGTGATTCGATTGGTTCGGCGTTCTACCACGGCGCTCATTACCTTTTAATCTTTTATTGCACTGCGCCAGCGGACCGATCTCACCAGTTAGTTTTCTTACGCCGCCGCTGCCGGTATAAATCGTGGAGCCTTTCCGCACGCATGACCACGACCTTATGCAACCCTGAACTGCCCACAGAAGAGTGCGCCAGCGCGGACTTCGTAGTACAGGTCGCGGCCGCAGCGTTTTGTCACGCTATGACTTCGCGGCGCTCCACGAAGATCTCTTTGTTTCCTAGGGTATCCGCACATCAATCGAAGGCGCGCAAAACGCAGCGGCGTGCTCTGGGTGGCGTTATCTGGTCCTGGCCTGCTCTCCTCGCGGCATCTCGTCAGGCTCGTCAGCGTCGTCAGCCAGCGTGCGCGTGACAAATTCTAAGTTCTAAAGAATGTTATCGCATTCAGGAAAATGGATCGAACCTGAATTCGCAATTAACGCTTACGTAGCCGTTGTATCTAAATACGGAGTTTTCGTATCTTGTTTTCGCCGTCCCGCAACGCTCTCCGCAACCCGTTACGATACTCGAAACTCTACAGCCAAAGCCATCGGCGCGCAGGCGCAGTAGCGGCTTCTTCGTTACGGAGGGCTCAGCGGAGGGGGAAAGGCGGTCTACGAGAACTCCCTATTCATGCATGTTTTTGTACCAACGTTTCGAACGCACATGCCTCATATATTCTCCACTGGGGAGTATCTTCAACTCCTTCCTTTACCAGTCTCAACAAGGCTGCAGTCTATTAGTTTAGCACTGATGTCATACACTGAGGTGATGATAGTGATCAAAGTTGCCAGACTGAATTTGAAAAAAAAAAAATGTCTATTTTCGGGGTGTATCGATATTTACCGGAAACGTACGAAACCCTAAATGTAAGCAGCAAGGCGGTTACGAAAACATAGATATTGTCTTTTTGTTGATGTATATTCGCCAACAAACTGAGTGGCGCCATGTATCGGCCGCCCTTTTCTTCTCTCGCACACGCTGCACACTTTCAAACGCAGGCACGGAATTATTGCACACTCAAAGGCGAACGTGTAACTATGTTTCCCCGCGATCTTTAGTGGAAGAATGCGCTCGTCGTCTTTAAGCGGCCGTCATCCGTGTTACAATTCTGAATCGCAAGATGACGATTCGAAACGGTCGAACGTTCGGCTACGGTTCGGCAGTGGCAAGGAACGGAGACGCGACACGGGCTGGTTCCGTTCCGCAACACGAACTGAGGAGCCGTGTTGGCTCCTGTTTCAACTATATACAGCACCGCCATTCTGCGGTCCCATTCCACTATAAGCCACCGGGGAATCAGGTGGCGCTATAGACCAGGCGTGGCCAAACCGCGGCTCGCGAGCCGCATGCGGCTCTTTGCTGGTCACGGTGCGGCTCGCGGATCCCTCGTAAGGGACCACCCCCCCCCCCCCCCCCGCCCCTTTCCGCGTTTCCCCAGGAAAGAAGGAAAGGATTTCAGAATGAAGAACAGCTTGCGGTTTGGCAGCCTTGTGCCCCCATGTGCAGTCAAACCAATTTTCATTCGCATGTTTCCAAAGATCCTGTTTCTTTGATTGTTCGAGAGGACAGGGACTGTCAAAACATGCATGCACTTTGGCTTGGGGTCGAGGAAATGTTTTGTCTCGTGGCCTTTGCCACTCGCCGGTGATACTTGTCCCCTTTAGGTAACAGATGTTCCCTCCATATTGTTTTGTGTTGAAGGTCGCGGAATTTTTGTAAAATTAGGGCAAAGACAAGGAAGGAATGCATAGCCAAATAGCCCACCAGATGATTTTAATAAGGTCGCGGAAGCCCGGGTTGACCTCATTCATAGCTCCCACTAGTCACAGACGTTATGTTCAAGTTCACAAAGGACCAGGAACATTTTCATTGTTATTTTTACCGGCTTGCAGTTGTGACCCGCAAGCTGCTTTTTTATGCTTTGGGGGGGGGGGGGTGAATGAACAGGCAGCGGTGTTTGTTTTGCCTCCCCCCAGGCACGTAGCCAGGGGGGGGGGGGCATGGGGACCGCCCCCCCCCCCCCGAAATCTTCCATTTTGCTGGGACCTCATCTCCCCCCTCCCCCTCATACAGCATTTTGTCATGGGCGCCCCCCCCCCCCCCCGAAACAAAATCCTGGCTACGTGCCTGCCTCCCCTCCCCCCCCCCCCTTTTCAGCGGCTCTTAGAAGTTTCGTGGTTTCCTTTGGAGCTCTTAGGCCGGGTCAGCCTGGCCACCCCTGCTATAGACCATTCCATTCAGCGCTCACTGGGCGGCACCATTTTGTTCGACAGTAGCGCCCTCTCCATACATCCGGGAAATTCAGCGGGTTCGGCGGGGTAAAACGAGGGAGAGGGCACGCGCCCGACTCCGCTAGCAGACGACGGACCAGGAGGTTGCCGTTCTCCAACTTTGGACTGTACCGGCGTGCTGTACCGAACATCGAACTCTCGCTCGTGGCTGTCGTTATGAAGTGGTTCGCGTTCTTAGAATATTTATGGCTACTCCAATATCGCCATTTATCGCTCTGTTGTTTTATTTCGCTAAATGACCATCTACCGTGTCTTTGTTCCGTTACTTAAATAAAAGTGGGGTCAGCCGGCAGTACAACCCTCAACTACTGCGTGTATTGCGGCAGGAGAGCACGTTTTTATTTATTATTTCAGACTTCCACTCGCAGTCGCTAAAGGCCTACACCAGTACGAACTTTGTATAGTAGAAAAGGTACAGCAACGGGATTTACTTTTTGCCGGAGAGACCGACCAATCCGACACAGATTTCCCTTTTTTTTTATTTGCACGGAGGTAACAGCGCAATTGTACCCTGTTAGTCTTTTTATCTAGCATCCCGTTAGTCTGTTAGTCTTTTTATCAAGCCTGTTAGTCTTTTATCTAGCTTTTTATCTAGCACACGATAGCTTGCATATGGAAATCCGCGCATCTGCGGTTCAAATTTTCAAAATGACGCGATTCTAAACCGAGTTTGCAAGCCAGCCGGATGTTAGGTACAGCCGACTCGGCAGAGCAGTCGACATATGGGCTAAGAAGGAGAGGGCATTTTTTCTCTCTCCGCTCTTCCTAGTGGAACATTCCGTTTAGCGCTCTCAGGGCTGCGCCATTTTGTTCGACTACAGCGCCCTCTCCCCACATCCCGGAAGTTCAACGGGTTCGGTGGGGTAAAACGAAAGAGAGGGCACGCGCCCGACTCTTGCCCATAGCAGACGACAATCCGGGAGGTTGCCATTCTCCATCTTTGGGCTATGCGGGTGAGCTGTACCGAACATCGAACTCTCGCTCGTGGCTGCCGTTGTCCAAGTGTTTCGCGTTCTTAGAATATTCATGGCAACTCCAAAATCATCCTATAGCTCCCTGTTGTTTTTTTTCAGTAAATGATCAACTAGCGTATCTTTGTTCCGTTACTTCAATAGCAGCGGACGCAGCCAGCACCTCAACCACTGCGTTTATTGCGCCAGGAGAGCACGTTTTTTTCATTGTCGCTAAAGGCCTATACCAGTACGAATTTCGTATAGTACAATAGCTACAGCAACCGGATTTACCTTTCGCCGGAGCGACCGGCCACTCTGACAAAGTTTTTTTTTTTTCATTTTTTTATCGTATTTGCACGCAGGTAACATCGCAATTAGACTCGGTTCGTCTTTTAGGGGCGAAACTCCTTAGGGGCTAGCCATGTCCGTATGTCCGTCCGCCGTAGGCCGGCGTCGGGTGCTCGTGCTTCTGCTCGTGACATCACGTGCTCACGAGCACGTGAGCACATGCTCACGTGCTCGTGTAGGGCAAAAAAAAATTGGAAAAAAAAGATGAAAAAAATTATGAAAAAAGAAAAAGAAAAAAAAAGAGTAGGGGGTTCTGAGATGCCATCCCATCTGTCTGCTTAAAAAAAGAAAAAGAAGAAAACCACACATTCTCCTACTGACATGAATGAAAAGGCTCAAAGAAAAGGAAGAAAAAAAAGAGTAGGGTGATCTGAGATACCATCCCATCTGTCTGCTTAAAAAAAAGAAAAAGAAGAAAACCGCACATTCTCCTACTGACATGAATGAAAAGGCTCGGCATGCTGCGGCTCGGCGTCTACGCAGACAAGCACCGCCAGAGCTTCGCCCCAAGCAACATCATTCACCACGTGGAGATGCGGTCAATTTTTAGGGGCGAAGCTCTTTAGGGGCCAGCCATGTCCGTATGTCCGTCCGCCGTAGGCCGGCGTCGGGTGCTCGTGCTTCTGCTCGTGAGATCATGTGCTCACGAGCACGTGAGCACATGCTCACGTGCTCGTGTAGGACAAAAAAAATTGAAAAAAAAAATTATGAAAAAAGAAAAAGAAGAAAAAAAAAGAGTAGGGGGTTCTGAGATGCCATCCCATGACTTCTTAAAAAAAGAAAAAGAAGAAACCACACATTCTCCTACTGATATGAATGAAAAGGGTGCTCGTGCTTCTGCTCGTGAAATCACGTGCTCACGTGCTCGTGTAGGGCAAAAAAAAAATTGGAAAAAAAAGATGAAAAAAAAATATGAAAAAAGAAAAAGAAGAAAAAAAGAGTAGGGGGTTCTGAGATGCCATCCCATGTCTTCTTAAAAAAAGAAAAAGAAGAAAACCACACATTCTCCTACTGATATGAATGAAAAGGCTCGGCATGCTACGGCTCGGCGTCTACGCAGACAAGCACCACCAGAGCTTCGCCCCAAGCAACATCATTCACCACGTGGAGATGCGGTCAATGTTTATTGAGCCTAGCATTACACGATAACTTGCATATCAAAATCCGCGCATTTACGCTTCAAATTTCCAAAATGACGCGATCTTAAACCGAGTTCGAACGCCAGCCGGATGTTAAGTACAGCAAACTCGGCGGAGCAGACGACGCGCGGGGTGAGAGGGGGAGATCATTACTTCTCGCTCCGCTCTTCCTCGTGGAACGGTCTATACGTGCCGGCCGGTCATATAATTTAACAATATAGCAATCACTGGGTAAGTTCATCCCGCGCATAAATAAAGGAAGAAAAGTGCAGGATCACGACGCCTTCTCGGTGCGCGATTGGTTGAAACGGTGACAGAAACTCCTTTAGCGCCCGCCTGGTCGCTTCCATGTCTGATAGAGGCGTTGGCCGCGGTTCGACCTTAATGTGAAACGTAGTAATAACGTACGAATCTTACTTTTTTACTTCTTTTTTCTTCTTCCCAGGGCGACTCCGGAGGACCCTTGATGTGCCCGAGGGACGACGGCCTCTACGTGCTGGCCGGAACCGTCTCGTGGACCGTCGTATGCGCCGCCCAATATCAGCCATCCGTCTTCGCCAGAATTTCGACGCAGCTGGACTGGATCCAAAGCATTGCTGGAGAGACTCCATGAACGCGAGGATTTGAGTTGCGCTCTCGCACTTTTTCCTTCTTGTAAATAAAAACAACAACTTGAAGGTCAAACCCGTGTACATATTTTTTTTATTCTTCTTTTTTATTTGTTTTTCAGGTACTGTATATACCGCGGATGGCGTAGTGCCTAGTACATATGAGGTCCACTGACATCATTGTTCACGGGTCCCCGACACGCCGTAGCAAACAAGCTGGACGCTCGACGAGGGTCGCCGCCAAGCGGCAGCCGCGTCGACCGTCTCGGTGTCAGGGCGTGCGCTGGCGTCGCGCTCGCATTGAGACGCTGCAAGGCGCGCTTATGATGGTGCTGACGCACACTAGACGGCGCTGCGTAAATCTGCTAGTGAAAACACACGCACACACACTGACTAGGTGGCGCAAGTCACCGCCCGATTCAAAGGGTTCAGCCTCATCCATCCGTCAATCCATCCTTCCAATGATGACTTTCGGGGGGGGGGGGGGGGGGGGGGCGGAACGCGAACGGGGTGACCATCCCTCCCGCGACTCGCGGGAGTGGCCCGCACTGGGGGCTTGTGTCCCACGTCCCGCAAGAAATATCAAAATCTTGAAAATGTCCGGCATTTCACACTGTCGTAAAATTCACTACGCTGCTCATGGCGCTGCCGAAAAACGGGGCACCGGGAAGTGCGGAGATCGCTGGTGAACGTGTGAATCGCGATGGTACGCCATTTTAAATACAAGAATTGTGGGAAGCGACCGTCGTTCTTGCAGGAGAAATGACGCGCATGCGCCATTGCGTCTCTCATTTCTTGCTGGCAAAATATTGCAACAGAAACTTGCTCGCCAAAAATTGCTCGCAAAAAACAAAATTGCCGTAAAAACTTTTCTTTTTTTTTTTAGTGAAGATAATCACACAAGGCAAGACGACTGCAACTCACAACGGTCAAAACAACAACATAGGGCTCGAAATTTGTATAGGCGCATGTTGGTAAAAATAAGAATCGAGAGAAAACAATAGGGCCGTAAAATATTTAGTGCGTCTTCTATCCTTTTAATGCATTGAGTTCTGCTGCAGTCATTTTTATGTTTTCAACTTAGTCACATTTATTAACATAAATGGTATTAAAACTTAAAATATATCACTGGGAGTGAACATTATTTGAGCTTAATTGCCGCAATTTGCAGCTGTATAATATGCTTTCGGGCAAGCCAGGATATACAAATGTGTTAGCAGAGCCACATTTCGTGTCGTGTCTTGATAAACTTCGGCGAATAGTTATTTTTTCCATTATGCTTTTCAACCTGAAACTGGACCAGAAGGCGGAAAAAAAAGGTTTTTTTCCTCCTGCCTCACTCCCGGGTTAAAAGGCATAAGGCATAAGGGTAAACTTCCGCCAGCCCGACTGCGCACTAACTTCTCTTTTGCAGTTGCCACAGTTCGAAATATAATATTGTTCTTCTCTTACCCCCCTCCCCCCCCCCCCCCCCCCCCCCCCCCCGGTCAGCGTGTCCGGCATTTCACTAGCGAGAAGGTGGTCACCCTAGACTCGCAAGTTTTGTCTTCTTAACCTACTCGAAAGCGCGAAAAGAAAAATAATTTTAATCTTGGTTTTGGCATAACATTTATTTGACGTATTATCAATAGCTATTTTGAGTTTGGAGATAATAAATAGCACACCTGGAAGAGTAAAACCTGGGCATTCCGAAAATGTGTAAAATTTCGGTAGCCGAAAGGAAAACAAAAACGCCATGCTTCCATACTTTAAGGTCTGCCTCACGGACATCCTGAATAGCGAACTTTGTGGGGAGTCTGCTTTGACTCCATCCAGCACTCCTCTCCGAACGTTCACTACTGCGAAAGTGACACCGGACGCTCATCTTCGGAGTCTCAACCGTAAACAGGCAGTATGTAATTACCTCGGCACTCCGCAATATTAAACGGACCGTGAAATAAATTTTAGATTGCGATATATGATTAAGGATTGGGATATTATTTAATGCTATGTGTACCGGATTCTTAAAGGGGCACTCAAGTGGATTCTGAGATCGTCTATTTATTGTCATAACTCAATCTACCGGCTCTAAGCATCCTAAAAATTCAAAAATTACATTCAAGGGCGGCCGATCTTCCTATTAAAAATCCAATCAAACACCGGTGTTCTGCCCCGTGGCGCAGGCCGCCAGGGGCGCTGTCGGACGGGAAGGCAGCAGGGAAGGGCGTGCGTTAGACAATCACGAGTCCCGGCGGACTGATTTTGAAATGTGCGCGTATTCAGCGGACTGATTTTTTCGAATGTGTGCGTCTTCGACGGACTAATTTTAAAACGTTCATCGCATGTGGTGTCGTCGTAAGGAAATTCTTCGGCGGATGGCAGATATCAGGTCCATCCCGTACGACGCCGTTCCTACGCGCGACGCTGACGCCTCCAACGCGCCGCAAACGTAGACGACGGCATTCCACGACGCTGCGAAGCCAGCGAAGCGTCTTCGGCATCGACACCGGACACCGGATACAGAAGAGAAGATGCACCCGGCGACGGAACCCAGCGGCTCCGCAACACAGACTGATAGGTGATGCGCTCTTTATTGTAAAACTCATATGCATAGTTGATGCCGGTTATCTGTTTTAAGGTTCCACTGTGGTTGCTGCATGCCGATGGAGATCGTCGTCAGGTTGTCTGCCGCCGGGTGTACCCTGCCGCCGTACGTAAGCAGCAGGGCCGGCGCGCTGCGTGACGAGCCACTTGGATTTCGACTCGCTGTGCTTCAGCACGGGTGTGCTACGACTCGCTTTACACAATAGACGCCACTGGGAGGCACTCACTTGATCGAATGACATTTTAGCGAACGCCCACGTTTCACCGAATGACACTTTAGCGAATAGTCGGACGCCGCGAAGCGGCGTTGTCGGGTGGGCCAAATGGGTTCACATTTTTGTAATGAGCCGACACAGACTGTCGCCGCGAAGCGGCGTAAGCGCAGCGCGGCGGATGGGTTAACGCGCGCCCCCGTTATTCGCTAAAACGTCAATTCGCTCAAATGTCGCTGTTCACTAAAATGTCATTCGCTCATGTGATATGAACCCGACGCCACTATGGGCAGAAGAAAATGCGGGGCAACAAGGAACAAGTGAGTACGATTTACCGATCGTGAAACTTGCGATCGGCGTCGACACCGTTCCAATCATCGGCACCCGTTTTTCTTGCCGCACGTCCGCACGGGATACCTTTCAATAGAAAACACTTAGCGATCAATTTTTTTTTTTTTTTTTAATGTTCGCTTCACGTCTCCGTTTCTTTTTGTCTTGTTTGCCGTGCGTTTTCGTTTTCTTGCCCATGCCTCCCAAGCTGCGAGCCGAGGATGAGGACTCCTCCAGCGACACGGAGTCGGAGTCGGGCTCCGGTCCGTCGTCGGTTCAGATCCTGGCCCTCAATGACCGTATGTCTACCGCCCTCGAGTTGGGGACGGAGCATTTAGCAGCCGTCACGGGCGGGACCGGCGGCCAGCGGCAGCGCGAGCCCGAGGGGCTCGACGACCGCAAGTCCGTCGCCGACTTCGTGGCGGTGCTGGTTGTCTACGTGTTCTGGTTGACAAAATTCCCTGCGGTGACTGCCCCGCGTCGTACGTTGGGGAAACGAAAAACTATCCAGAGCGCCTACGGCGCCACCGCTACGACATCGTGAAGAAGAATGTGGAGGGAAGCGCGCTGGCTGAACACGTCGAGAAGACAAACCACTCCATTGACCTCGACAACAGCTCCATCCTCGGAATGGAGAGAAACTGGCGAAGGCGCCTTCTGTTAGAGTCGTGGCATATCCAATGCACACGTGGCAACGTAAACCGGTCGACGGGGACCCTTCCCAGCAGCTACGTTTCGGGGTTAAGAGGGATAATCCGGAAAGCACCCGGGGGTGTTCGGGTTCGTGGGCAGGCCGTTCCGCGGGACCAAAACAGTCACCCGTGATCAAGGGACCAAGTTGGTTCCGAAACGTCGGGAATTTTGCTTTTAATAAAGCTTGGTTAGAGTTTAAGTTGAAGTTTTATACTAGTCGAGAGAGGTTTTACGTATTTGGTTTTCGTCATAATTCTATCTCAGACGGTAGAACACAGCTAATCGCACCTCGTGCAGTCAACCCGAAGACATAAAACATGCCTGATGGGCGCAACCAACATACGAGGACCACAGAGAGGCACTAATGGATACTTTCGGCAAGGTTGACATCAACGCCAGCACAACGCAAAAACTCATGTTCTCGAAAAGTGCACGAACTAATCGGTTTGCGGCACCCTAACCTGTGCTTGACCTGGTGTATGCGGTGAAACTTTCTTCTAGACATTGAAAAACAAAATGACAACCTAATCAGTGCATATCGCAACATGCAAAACGTCCGCCCTAATTGCTCTTTGCGTGCCGATTGAAAAGCTATGTACAGTCTTCACTCTTTTTTTGTTCTCATGCAGCTATATATTCTTAAGGATACGGTCCATTTGTCACTTGGCGATTCGTCGCAGGACGACTGGTAACAGGCCCGTTGGTCACAGCGGAACATTGGTCATAGAATGATTCGTCACGGGGGCAACCCGTCGCACAATGGTTCGTCCCCTAAGATGTGTTTTTGTTCTATTCGGGTCAACCTGGCAAGGTTGACCCAAATTGAACAAAAACATAATTTAAGTTGGCACAAATAGGCAAGGTTGACCCAAGGTCATCATGGTTGATCGAGGGTGAATAAGTGTTGTGATCGAGAGTGAACAAGCATCGTGTCATTCCCAGAAAATAGAAGTGGTCACGACAGAGAAAGGTGGAGCGATACTGACTCGCGACGGGTTTCTGTGTAAGTACATATAGCAGGAGGAACAACGCACTGTTGTATTGGAGTTGCCGCAAAAGATATTGGGGGGACCCATCCGAGATCTGCATAAAGTCGTCTAACTAGCAGTTAGACGCCTTTATGCTACAATGGGAAATCGTTTATTCACTTGTTTATGTTACAATGGGAAATCGTAAAACTCCGCATAAAATTTTGTCGGGCACTTGTTTGGCCGTTAGAGATGTCGCCGAGTTTGAAATGCCCACTTCGTCGCCACTTCGACGTCGATGAAATGAAGATCTCACAGGCTGAAGGAGGCAGAAACCAGTGTTGCCAGATTGGGCTATATATAGCCAAATTGGGCTACAGTTTTTCCTAGTTGGCGTCAAAATTTCGTGGTTGGCTATGTGGCTATTTTGGGCTATTTCTAAGAATGCGGCAAATTTTGTCGAACCTCAGGTTCGACGCCGAACTTTGAGGTTCGGCTAGTTAATTTTTAACTTTTAATCAGTTTCGAAAAAAAAAAAAAAATTCTTTTTTGGCTAGTCGAGAGGACAAAGAGAAAGGAGAAAGGCTTCAAAATTCTACAAACTTCGGGGTTTTCGCAATGTGCAATGAAGCAATGCTTCAAGAGTTCCCGGCGTTGGCTTTGTATTCGATGCGATGACGAGTCAGATCAGTCCTTTAACACTCTCACTGTCTTTGCTCTGCGGACACATCTTGATCGAACGACGTTTTGTAGATGTTTGGGCGTAGTTACTAAAAACCAAAGTGAGCGCTTTCTCCGCTTCGCCGATTGCAGAACGGACTGCCGTTTGCGCCTTTAGCATGATCGCGTAGCTGCCCAACATGGTTGCTCTATATCGAACCGTGTCTATGCGGTTCTAACAGCCTACTGAAGAAATAATCTAAAAAGATATTTTAGCCTTTCCACTTTGGTGAAGAAGCAAGACCAGCGAAGCTGTACTATGGTGGGAATGAAGTAATGGCCGGCCGCAAGTCGGCAAGCCAGAGTGGAAAGGCTCGAAAGGTTGCGCCATCTATGAGCGACGGCGGCAAGCGGACAAGCGGCAAACACAACACTGGACAGCTACCGCCATCTATGAGCGACGGCGGCAACCAGAGTTTTGTGTCGACATTTCTTTTGCGGGGGACACGATCCTGGGGGAACTAGCCCTTAACAGCTCCGCTGTAAAAATGTACTTACCCTACGAGAAAAGGTTATCCATGTGGCGTTTATATTTCTGTTCTATATAAAAGTGAACAGCATATTCAATCGACGAGAACGAGCATCCACTTGCGACGAGCAACTGCGTACGACACCGGCCAAACAACAGCCAGCTTGCACGAAAAGCACATTCCTCGGACACCATAATCGTCTTCAGCACTGCGACGAGGGGAATCATGGGGACTGGAAACAAGCTGTTCACCAAAATTAGGTCAGCTATTCATGCGGGAAGAGTTTACTTGGGAAAAAAGGGTGGGTAAGGGTGAGAGTGAGAGGGAAAGGGGGGGGGGGCGCTTTTAGTTCTGTTTTGGTAGAGGAAAGAAGCTCGACGAAGTCTTCGTGTTTGTTCTCTTGAAGCGCGCGCAAACAATGTAAAAAAAAAGAAGAAAACTGCCCTTGTCTAATTGCTTTCACTAATATTTGGCTGTAATATCAGGACGTTCAATTTTGTTCAGTAGCTCCCGTTTTGGGTTGTCTCTAGCCATCGAGGAAGGCAGCTACTAAAACTCCCTAATGCTAGAACGACACAACCACACACGCATGCACATTTATATATTTAACGTTTGATAAATTCTTAAAACAGTCGGTGCGCGATGACACAACACTCAGCGTTGGTAATAACGTAATCTCGCAAGGCGACGCCGGCGGCGCTGCCGATTTTAGCCGTCCCAGTGTTGCCTCATTTGGCCACAGTGGCGCTAATGATCAAACAACGGTGGCGCTCTCTGAATGGCGGCTGCCCCGACTTCGCTGCTGCGCGTCGCGGCGTGCTTCGAGTTTAGTTTCGCTTCGCGACTTGCGACCTTTTTTTACCTTTTCGGCGAAGATCTAACGATCAAGCATGGAGCAGGCTCACATACATGCAGTCATTCCGATACCATTAAAGGGATACTACAACGAAATTTCGGCGCTCATTTTTTGGTCTATATGTGTTCAAAAGAGCAGTATCACATGGAACATACCAATAGCTTGTTAAAAAAGTCTCAAAAAGGAATTTTAAAACGAATTAAACGATTAGCAAAGAGCACCTGGTGGATGTCGCTAACGCCTCGTTTGTAATGCTCGTCTAGGAACCTTGACAGCTAGTGACGGAGGTTGTCTCGCCTCCGACCACGACGAGAGAAGGGGGGAAGGAGGAACACCCCTCTTCCCGAGAATCACTTTTGTGTGTCGCAGAAGTCGCTATTGTCCCCCTACAAGATTTTAGAAGATTAACCTGTCACTCAAAATTCGAACAAAAGCAGCCGCTTCGGTGGCTGGAACGACTAGGCCATCCTCTCAACGTCAGCCTCGCCGTAGCCTTGCTCGTCTTGAGACGACCTACGTCATGATTGCGTTGGATGTCACGTGCTCTAAGCTGGGCCTTCTCCGAGCGCTTGCCAGAGTGGGCCGTTTATAACGACAAATACAGCCACCAGGATCAAAATACAAACGTGCGAGTGTCATTTACGGATATTGTGGATCATATTCAACCTATTTTTGAACACGACGGGAATATTTCAAATTTCGTTGAAGTATCCCTTTAAAAGAACCAGGAAGCAGACCCTCAAGATAATGAATCGTTCCTCTACAGGGTTGTCTTGGGTGACTGAAGTGATGTGTTCTCCTTTTACCTCGATCCTTAGGGGATATCTCTGTAATAACTGTCCTGTTTATTTTTGTGCGTTTTTCTTATCATTCCTCAAAAAAGCTGCCTTCAGAAAGTGAAGATCTCACAACCTAAATAGACGTTTTACCTATAATGGTTTAAAACCATATTAAAAATACTTTTCAGAATTAAAAAGAATGTACGAAGTCTAGAAGTAATTTTCGTTTGCAGTTCCATACACAATACTGAACCCTGCACTCTACAAAAAAAAAAGAGTATCACCTTACACCCTTTTGTCCCGTATAATACACCCCAAAACTTCAAATCGACGTACAGCCCCCTATAGTCGAACAGACGGCCCCAAATTTTACGAGGGGCTTGATAACGGTGCGATATAACTTTTTCAATAGCTAAAGTACGTATCAAAGACCACATAAAGAAAACACCGAGTTTTTGTAGTAGGACCAAGAAAACCCCAATTATTAATATTATTATTTATTTTTATTTTTTTTTTTTTGTAGTCAGAAACTCGTACATTAGCTATTTTAAAAAGTTGTACCTCACGGCTATCAAGCCCCTCGTACAATTTGGGGCCGTCTGTGTGACTATAGGGCGCTGTACGTCAAATTGAAGTTTTGGGGTGTATCATACGGGACAGAAGGTGTAAGAATGCACCCTTTTTTCTGAGAGTGTGTAAGAGCTCTAAAAATACAGTGCTCATGCATGCAAACCAATGTGGCCATGAAGGAGGAAGTTATTCAAGGTTAAAACGCCTGGCGATTTGACCGAACTAAATGACCCGAGCGTTACCACTTCATTAAAAGGGAAGAACACGTTGAAAACTTGCAATCAAGAAGCACCGTTCTTCTGCAGGAACTTCGGGGTTGCTTTGTAGCTGACTCTTCTGCGCCCAGCTCTCAAGATGGCACCTGACAGAGGCTTTTTATTAGCTTTACAGTCTATACACCTTCAAAAGAAAGGCTCTGGAAGGTACCATTTAGAAAGTTTGGGCGTATCGTATGCAGAGATGGTAGTAATAACATTACTGTAATGGAATTACAGTAAATAAGTTTCTTTTTGGAGTAATAAGTAATGTAATGAATTACTTCTCTAGGCTAGTCATTTAGTAATGTAATAAATTACTTTCAGGCAGTAATTTCCAGAAAGTTACTCATTACTTTTGATATTACTTTTGTCCTAAATTAGAAAGTTCGTTTGCAAGCTTTAAAAAAGAGAAAAACTATTTTGCATGGTGAAATGTTGTGAAAGAGCATCAGAGGAAATAATTGACGGCCACCTCAGCGCAAAGCATCGTACGACAAGCTGAACAGGCGCACAAAGGAGGGCTGGAATGGCGAAGGAAAAAAGCTTACGTGCAGACATCGCTAGAAGGCAAAGGCTTACGAACTCCAGGCACGACAGATTCACGGTGTCGCGTCATCACGACGATAGTATATTTCGTTCATCCCTAAGCTGACACTGCGGTGTGAGCTGCAAGCTAACCAGAACCAATCAAACAGCTTCTTTTAATCACCTGTCCCGTCCCTTTCTCTGCGCGTGGGTATGAGCAAGAGCGTGGTTACGTGGCGAACGATAGACGTGTGACTGCTCCAACAAACACGTAGATTCCACCGTTCATCCCTAAGCTGACAGTGCGCCAGCTTAGGGATGAACGGCTCTCATAGGCTACAAGGCGACGGGCACATGACCAGTGAGTTAAACATAATTTAAAGCTCGAGAGGACAGGACAAACAGATCCCCAGCCTTGTGCTTTCGTCAAGCGAAACCAAACCGTAAGCTTCGACCATTGTGAACAACAAACGACCGGAATAAATAGTTATTTCCAAATGCCATATCAAAGCCCCAGAACGTTTTGTGCGTCCTCGAGCAAAGCAGGTGCCGCTCGCACTATGCCTCGCTGCCTTCCCTTGGGAAGTTTATTCGGGAATAAGCCTACAAGGAGATATCGCCCCCCCCCCCCCCCCCCCCCGGTTTGTTGGGAAAGTACACAATTTAGGAAGCTCCAGCCATTCCTCAACTGGTGACGGTTCTGCTTAGCAATTATCCAGGCCATTTCTGTGGCAATTCGCAAAACCTTGGGCTCTTCGGGTGTTTGGGATAAATGCTACTTGGAAGGAATGACCGAGAATAGGTCAACTATACACTCGGTGACAACTCTTCTTGGCAATGCAGTGGAAGGTATAGGCACGCTTTCCCTCTCCCATTTTGAGCGCTGAATAAAGCTGTGCGCGGGCTCTCCTCTTCTCCACTGTATTGCCAAGAAAAGTTGTTGCCGAGTATAGGCAACCTGCAATGCTGTTTGGTTTGGCGCCATCTAGCGACTCAAGCTAGAAATATTGGGTACCCCTGGGAGTGGCGGCTGCGTTGTTCAAACGTAAACTTTACTCTGGTGGCGCCGCTTAGCCTAGTGTCTGAAGCAAAAAATTCTGGGTGTCCCAGGAAGCCGTGACCGCGTAACATGCCATTACAGCGGAAGCTACGGCCCTGGCGGGCCAATGGGAACGTGGCTGCGTATCACCGGAGCGCGCCTCAACCATAGAGTAATATACACAGGGTAAAGAGCGGGCACTGCCATAGGCCCCAGCGGCCCAGATAGAGCAGTGACAGCTAGCGCTCTGAGCGGGCGGTATGAAACATAATCTGGTTCCGGTTCCGGACAAGTTAGTTTCGGTTTCGGTTTGGGCATTTTTGTTTCGGTTCTTCGGAACCCTTCTCCTTTTCTCCCTTTCTTTCCTTCTCGCCTCCCTCCTCAATAGGCTCTCGGGAGCACCTTGGCTCCCGGAGCCGATGATTCTTCTTTTTTTTTGTTTTTATGTTGACGCAGATTTATTTTAATTTTTACGATATAACTTTTCCAAAATGTGTCGAACAAAATTTCAACTTATTGTACACATTGAAGTACATAATCGCCACATTGACTCCTGGCTGGTGGAGCATTTTGGGATGTTTTGGGGTCAACAACAGTAATGTGGTTTGAAAACATTTTATTGGACCACATTCATATGTACATGGTTTACTTCAGAAGCTCTGTATGTTTTATAAGAAATAGATACTCACAAAATAAATGAATATGAAGGAGTTCGGCATATCGTACACTTCGTAATAGATGTTTAGCGGAGCCAAGTTAACAAAAGCTTTCCACAGGGAACATGCTGAATGACCCATTCACCTTCACGCCGACTCGGGCACGGGAAGTAAGTGCAGAAATAAACAAGACATCGCTATCATTACCAGGCGAAGCACACACCGGATAGTACAAAATCCAAATTTCCAGCTAATATAAAACACACGAAATGGCATAGCCTGAAACTCACTCCGGGTGAGCCATTACAAAAAAAAAAACAAAAAAAACTATGAGAACCCTATTTGGAATCTGACAAGATTCAACCATAGATATTCAACCAAGATTCAACGTCCCTAAACTTTCCCCGAAATACATTTGTTCAGGAAAGTGGTATTACTTCAGAAAACAAAAATGTCCAAAAAAATATAGACGAGGTACACAAGTGGACACATTTTCTTCCAAATATCTATAGCCTCTATACACTAGTTTCTATAGAAATTCTGCAGAAAGTGGATAAATATTTGTGTAAGGAGGCCGTGATACACATTTCCTGGAAATAAAGGAAAGAAATGTTTGGAGTGCAAGCTACACTGCCCAATTAATAAGCACTTTCTGTTTTTGATTTGGCAACCGCCTCAGTTAATATGCTATTAAGCTATTAACAATTAAACTTATCTAGTTGCTTACCAGCAACTGAAGAGTGTAGCCGAACTTTGTCCAAGTTCCGGTTAAGAAATCGAACATGCCAACACATGCGTATTCGGCAAAACATTTTTAAAAACCTTTTGTGACACTCCTCTGAGCAAAGGCTGAAACCACCCAGCCCTGAGAGTGTGTGATACAAGGCACCACACACTCCTCGAACATGCGCTACACTCTCTATTACGGCAAGAAAGTGATTTTCTATTTTCTGAATGAAGTTAAAGGCAGCCCGTGATGGTACTACTATAGGTTCCCGAAGAGTTTCCCAGGCACGTGGTATGCTTTAAGCATAAGAAAATACTGGTGAGGCCTGGTCAAGTTGTCAGACTCATCCTTTAGCAGCTTAGAGCAGCCACAGCTGTGGGTTGTCTGTTCAAGAAAAAGTTTGATCAAATAGCCCCTTACGTAGTAAGTGCACGAGTCATCAATTATGTTAGACCTGATGTCAGATGCCAGCTCAGAAATATCTTCTAGTGGCGGGAAGTTATCAAATGAAAAACATTCCACATTGTCTGCAATGGAACTTTCATGGTGCGAAAATATTGGCAACTCCTTGAGGAGGTCAGCCTTTTCATCCTCTACATTTCCATTGTTCGACAGTCTGAACAGTTTCTTTATCCCTATGTGTTTCAGTCCTGAGGTGAACTGATTCACATTTGGGTTTGTATTGCAGCCCAGCATTTGTCGTAATGCCCCAAAACTGTTCTCCAGTGTGTCTTGCTGCAGGCGTCGAGTAAGTAAGAATTTAAAGTCATAGCTGTTTGAAAGCTCATCCCAGAGCATGAAGACACTCTTTATTGTAACTTGCCACCCTATGATGGTTTGTGGCTGCCTCCTACTTTGGAACTTCCATCTTGAAATCCATGCGAGTTGCTGGTGAAGGAAATCGAGTATCTCAGATTCCCCTTTCAGAATGGCATGACGCAACTTCTGCCAGGTCTTTTTGAATTGCGAGCTATTTAAACAGTCAAAACGTCTGTCCATTCTATCACAGAAATAGGCTGTAGCCATGGCTGCCTCAGGAAGCTCCTTGGCATAAACAAGGCATAGAATGGCAAGACAGACTGAGGCACTCAGGACCTGTGTGGCACGCTTTACTTTCATGTTCCTGAAAGGTTTTTGAAAAATGTGCCTCTCAGTAAGTTTTGGAGCCAATCGCAACCTCATCTCATGAGTAGAACGATAAAGTTCAACAATATGGGATCACTCAATGACCTCATCCTTAATGCAAAGTTTGTGTGCTTGGAGATTGTTTCTGGTTGTTTTGATGAGGTGCGGAACATCAAAGATAAAGCAAACATGTTCGTTGTCGACTTCAAAAAATGGCTTATCAGCAGATACACCAAGTTGGTTGGCTAAGCTTACGTTTGAAGCCCCCTGATCACAGACCACGGCCTTTACTGTGAAGTAAACAGTCTTAAGCTCTCGAATGAGAGAAATCAGGAGGCTCCGGGTAACAAAAGACGGTGTTGAAGTGTGCCCAACAGTGTACGCGAGGGGCTGAACCCACCTCCTGGAAATTCCAGAGAGCCCAACAACCAAGGCTCTATCTGCAATGGTCGAGGTTCGTTCAACACCGTCATCTGTAAATCCATGGACAATGTCGTGTGCAGGGTCGTATGTCAAGTTCTTCTTTAAAACAATCTCATCAAAAATCAAGGTGCACACACGATCACGTGCATTCCAAGACCGCGTTTAAGATTCGATGGAGGACATGACACCAGGTATAATACCAGGAGTCATTTTTAGGTTCAACAGCCACCTACGCAGTGAACGTTGTGTGGGAAGCGTTAAATGTAACGATAGAAAACGGTATGCCTGTGGGCCATGAAAGTTCAGATGCAAAGCAAACTTCTTGAGCCAGAGTGGAAACCGTTTTCCTCGTCCCTTGCGCCCTAATTTTACATGCGACGAGATAAGTCCAAAAACCTCTTCTGTCACAAACGGACGCACCATTTCAAGTGCTTCAGCAGCTGTTTGAGGCATTTCCTTCTGTTGCTTGCGCAGTCTTGATATTGTCTTTCTGATACTGGAAACCTTTGCTTGTAGGCGTTTTATGACGTCCCTGGGCCTCCTTGAGAGCTTGGCTGAAGCAGGTGTTGAACGACCAGAGCCTGCCAAAACAATACCGAAAGCACATAAGTCAGGCTACACAAAAATGATAACAGTACAACCCGACAAAAACGACACCTCCAAATACCGACCACTTACCCATGCTGCAATATGTGCCCCCCCCCCCCCCCCCGGCTACTTTTGAAATGTTCGCGAAATAAACAAAGCACGTAACAAGGTCCAACTCCAGACTTAAAAACCCACCCACCTAACATAAATGCTCATCCGCTTCAGCTGCTTCTCCAAGCACAAAGATGTAAAAAGTGAAGCTTGACACGTGCACGGGCCTCAAAGTGGTGACACCCCTTCCCCCCAACCTTTGGCTGTTCTGCATTTTTGCTTTCGGGCATAAGAAGCATACATCTCTGAGTTTTTCATGAGTATCTCCAAATTGCGAGTGGGCATTTGCTCCGCATGTTCCGTTACCACTGTTTATACACAAGTGGCTGCTATCAGAAAAAAATTAAACTAGCTCTTAGTCTTTAAGCTGCAATAATTTCACCACGAAAACTGTATAAACATAAATTGATGAATCTTTCAAATATTGAATAATCGCGTAGTCAATCACTACATTCAACAGGGTCATCCAAAATGAGAACTGTATGTAACAGGATTGGCAAATTACTACAGTAAGCACAGATTACTAGGAAACCACCCCTTTTCAGAGCATTTCACGGTGCCACACTTCAAAGCTTATGTTCCCCGTCACCTAGAGCCCTGTAGTGATGTTCCAAGTTATTAAGGCCAGCAGAAAAATGAAGTGACAAATAATGTCACCTAATTTGAAGCAATGTGCATACTAAATGCAGAGGTACTTAACACAATTTTGCAGTGCTTAAATCTGTAGAGAAGTCAATTTATACTCACAGGTTTCACATGATTCAGAATGGCCAACAGACGAAGATGGAGTGCTGTGGTCCAAAAGCTGGCCAGGAGAGCTGGCCATCCCCATTTGCTCTGGAAAATGTGTCACTGTTAAATACGAATGTTTGCATAAACCCAATTTGTGTAGGAGATTTATTTTACCACAGGCCGCTGTGGAATGTGACGCACTGGTACCCTCCAGCGGAATACCACAGGGGCTTGTTGCCATCGGTTGTTCTGAAAAACGGTTGCTTGTCAGATATGAGCAGCTGTTTAAAAAAAAAAAATGATCTCACCATGAGCAGCTGCCGAAGGTGACGTTCCGCTGGCCTCCAATCGAACATCCCCGGGGCTTGGTTCCGCCATCGGCTTTTCTGAAAAGCGTTTCCTTGTCAGATACGAGCCGCTGATTTAAAATAAATAATCTCACCAGAAGCTGCTGTGGGATGCGACGTTCTGCTTCCCTCCAATGGAACGTCATCACAGGGACATGTCACCACCGGTTCTTCTGGCAAATGTTTGCTTGTCAGATATGAGCAGCTGTCTTAAAAGAAATGATCTCACCATGAACAGCTGCCAAAGGTGACGTTCTGCTGCTTTCCAATGGAACATTCCCGGGGCTTGGTGCCGCCATCAGTCCTTCTGAAAGACGTTTGCTTGTCAGGTATGAGCCCCTGTTTTAAAATAAATGATCTCACCATGAGCAGCTGTTGAAGGTGACGTTCCACTGCCCTCCAATGGAACATTCCCGGGGCTTGGTGCCGCCATCGGTTGTTCTGAAAAACGGTTGCTTGTCAGATATGAGCAGCTGTTTTAAAAGAAATGATCTCACCATGAGCAGCTGTGGGATGCGACATTCTGTTTCCCTCCAATGGAACGTCACAGGGGCATGTTATCGCCACCGGTTCTTCTAGAAACTTTTGGCTTCTCAGATATGAATACTTGCTTATAAAGCTTCAGATGGAGAATCCCTGCTACAGGCGAATGATAGGTTAGTAGTGTTACCTTTCAAAGGAACAGAAAATATTCAGCACTCTGAAAGGGCATTGAAATCCCTTACTGATGAAAAGTAATGTTGAGCAATATTAATCAATGGCGAAACACAGGATCCGGCGGGTCTTGAAAAGGCACTTAGGAATCTCGGAATATCTTAAATTTCTGCGGCCCGGTATGCTAATGCATGAAAACATAACAGCATGGGGAACTAAAGCTGACCCTGTAAACATGAGTGTCAGGAAGATGACTCAGACGGCACGAGTCCTCTTGTCGAATTCGATATGAACAGGGGCGCGTTGACCTGCCTTATCTTTCATTTATATCACTATTGTTTGATGCACACCTAGGATGCATTGTAAGAAGTCATACTGCACTGGCAGAACTGCCCTTCTTGATTGCAGGACACAAATTACCGTAATTCAATGCAGCTGACCTTGTGCTTTAAAACAATTATCCAACAAACTGGGCCGGATATTGATTCTGGGCAACAGTATGCGCAGGGACATTACAGGGATAATGTACAAAAATGCTAAATGAATTAGATAAAACATTTAAGCACAAACTAATAATAAAAACTAATTAAATCAGATTAAAACTTTTGAGACTGTCAGGAAGCATCGTTGACAGCATGCTGGCAGTTAACATCAGTGACGTAGAGTTGGTGCTGCCTAAAAGCAAAATATAATAGAACTCCGTACAGACTGCAAATAAAGAATATGTTACCTTGGGCTGTTACAGATGGCCTAAGCATTTGCGGCTGAACCGTAGGGATAGCCGTTTTGGTCAGCCTTGTCTTCCCAGGATCCAAAAAGTCCTTGGCTGTGAAATGCTCACTACACAGGCGATACCCCGCATAGAGCTCCTTGGCTGTCTTTCCTAGGAGCTCAGGACGTCTGGCGTACTGTATCCATGCTTTTGACCTGCAGAACATTGTATATACCACCAAGGTTTCACATATTGTAAGGGTCAAATAAACTCCAAATATATGAGCCTTGTTTTTAATATTTCACTGCCGTTTGGTATGGCACCTCTCAGCAAAGTGTTCACGTTTTGAAGAGTTTGTTTTTCTTCTTCATGCTACTCTACAGTGCAATACAGCTAAACAAACAGATTGCATACCCACATGGGTATGCAATCAATTTAGGCCCGAGGCAAGATAACCCTAAAATCCTGAAAGATATTGGTGTCCATAAACCAAAGTGACATGGAAGAAATCGTTTTTGATATAGTCCGTTGCAACCTAAGAACGAAGGGCGAGGGTAAGACAGGCCGGGGAGGAGGAAGCAGACGGAACGCTGGAGAAGAGAGGGGGAACCTCCTCTCTTTAGCGTTCCATCTGCTTCCTCCTCCCCGGCCCGTCTTACCCTCGCCCTTCGTTCTTAGGTTGCAACGGACTATAGTCCTCATTTCAAAATGTTATGCTTCGATCAAATGTTGTAAGGACAGCCTTAGAATCTATACGTACCTTGGGTCACATGGAATTCAAAAAAAACTTGACATTTGGCTTCTTATTTGTTTTCCCATTGTTGGCACACCAGACCACGCAGCAGTAACTTCGTAGGACATAACCTGGGCCAGCGGGGAAGGGAGAGTTTAACATCTACTGAAGCCTAGCCAATGGCGCGTTCCTTTAGTCCATCGGAAGGTAGCACAATAGCGGCTGAAGAAAAAATTAACTGATGGAGAATTAAAAAAATAGTCACAAGATAATCTAGCTATTGCCATGACGCAATGTTACAATAAACCCATGACACATATTAACACAGACGGGTGAAAGAAATACTGTGAAGTTTACGCAATCTTCATGCATCATAATTCGAACGGATTGTATAGAGTGCCTCCCACAGCACTCCAACCAAGTGTTCAAGTGACGTCTGACTGGTTTTACCCAACGTTCGAATGTCGTCCTCAAGAGTAAAACAGGAATTTTAGCATAGTACGGCGGTACGGCCAAAATGAGTAAGACTAATCTATCTCTACTGTTTCTGGTAAATTGGCCGTCAATATTTTGAATATTGCTTTCTTACATAGAAAATAATGTCAGCGACCCAAAGACCTAAATTTCGAGCTCCATTTGGTGATCTAGCGATGTAGTGGGTACTATGTTTGAATAGCAAAGTTCCATGGATGTCCTATCCTAAAGTTCCTAAAGTTCCATGGATGTCCTATCCTGGATGTCCCGTGGACTTCCATAGGATATATATGCTGCTTGGGAACTTCATTAAATATCTAAATTCGATACTGCGTCTCGCAGTTTTTTCCCCCGAAATTCTATGCATGCGTTTGTCGTCGTAACTGCAGCTCGTATGGCGGTATACACAAGCCATGTAGCTCGCTTGAGCGACGTTCGCTGGTTCGCTTCTTTTGCACTTTATACGATAAATCAAAGCAGCGATGCGCCTTTGAAAGAATACATGTCAAAATATCAATATGACTCAATGGACACCTTGCCCCGAATTCGTCGCACTGCGAACGACTGTCGACCCAGGTTTAGTCAGTGAATTAACTTCAATCTATGACAACATAAGTCCCCTCAACAGCAATCCACAGCTGTCTCATGGCACTTGAACACGCATGAACAAAGCTCTGCCCGAGGGGCGTCGGACAGCAACCCAGACTTAGCAAATTCAAAAGCCAGCTTTACAACACAGTCGAAAGACAAATGTGCAAAACGACTTACCTATTGTTTAAAAATCTAGGCCCTGACAGCCCGACGGAAACACGAGAAGCTCAAGTCATATCAAGCCGCTCAGGTCCACAAACTCACGCCGAGCATGCGAGCACGCGGACGGTCGTGCGTCACTTTGTTTCAAGCAAAGTCGACCGAACACACTGCAGCAGAAAACACGAACGAACGGCACGGACGGCACGGCATGGACGAACGACGCACGGACTGCACGCACGAGCAGAGGTGACGGCGTGCAGGCAGCTTGCAGGCAGGCGGGCCATGGCAGGCGCCATTTATCACGTGGTTTTTGTGACGTATTTGATTAACTCTATTTAGTCGTTTTAAGTACCTTAAATAACTCTAAAGCATAACAATTAAAAAAAATAAATACTTGTCAGAGAGAGAGCTCTAATTAATATTAACCAAATTACAGAAAAGCGCCACGTAGCGGAGGGTATGAAACGCACTATCTGGGCCGCGAATCGGCTTCAGTGTCCTCTCTTTACGTTTACTACATTACTCTATGCTAACGCGGCCAATTGTACGGGAAGCGACAATACGATGTTCGGCACTAGCGACGCCCTGTTTTTTTTTTTTGTTTTTTTTTCCCCTTAGAAGAGCCATGAAAGATTTTTCTACTTTCGTTAGATACTACTCAGAATCACTCCCTAATGTTAATAACCGAATAAAGTTGCCTTCGTTTTTCTTTCTAGGCATTGGCTGTTGCCAGAAAAATTCGAAAAATATTAGCATCGTTAATCCCCTCAACACGGAGCCAGAACAAGCGGCCACGTGGTCCGGTGCCTATCCTATGCCGCCAACGTTAATCCTAGCCACGCGCTGGGGTTGGCAAAGTAGAAAACGCGTGCTGAACTGCAGGCATTGTTAGAGTTTGGCTATTCTCATCATCGCAGTGGTTGGACACGAGCCACTACCCGAGTATCCACCGAGGCATTGATTGTTACGAGCCGAAGTCGAGTGCTCATGCGAATATACTTGAGCGACACAAGACCCAGTACGCCTCAGCAAAATCATGAACACTCCAATTCGATGTCGTTTCATGGCCCCTTTCACGTTGTCGGCGACTATGACGACTACCCTCCCAGAGAATAGACCTTAGGCCGCGAAAATCTAATTACCTTGTCACCCACAGGCTTTCATAGTCGAAACAGCTGGACACGCGCGCAGCCCCGGGGTTTTCTTTCACCTTTGAATTAGGAGGGATGGCTGCCGCCGTCTGTCATCGTGGAAACCGGTCGAGACAGCGGAGACAGCCGTCTCTGCTGCCTCGGCAAATCCGGTGTCTCAGTGCGTCGGTGCCAGCCCTCTCCCTCGGCGCAGCGCGACAGCGTGGACAGCGCGATGCGCATGCGTTCTCTCAGAAGCGGACAGTCCCCACCACTATTTGGTGATGTAGGCACGATGTCTAACGCAAATGAGCGGAGTAAATATTTATTCTCATAGTAAAGCATTTGCTTTATTATCTCTCCAACGTCATTTCTAAAGGTATACATATCCCTCTCTCTTTCACTCTCTTTCTGTATCTCGTTTTCTTTTTCTCCCGTCTTCTGTAGCGAGATTTTACAAGGCACTTTCCAGTGCTCGTCATTCAGGCAAAAAATGTCTAGTCACTGAAGTGTGAACGCGTGCGCATTAGAGGTCTACACGGTAGAGATCTGCACAGTTACAAGCCAGCCCGCTGGCCGGGCTCGGGCTCAGGCTCGGGCTTCATGGCTACATTCATGGAGGGCCCGGGCTGTGCACGGGCCTTGCATTCAAGTCTACGAGGCGGGCCGAAGCAAAATGAAACCGGCAGTTTCTTTTTCTTTTAGCAGCTTTTTTTTTGTATTTTTTGGAGGGTTTGGGGAGGTACCATAGTGGAGGAGACCCAAATGCTGAAAGCATGTGTGTGTGATTGTATGTTTCCGTACGGTTCGGTGTGCGTTCAGCGAATGCTCTTCCAGAGCGCTAGCGGCTTTGAGTTCATTTTCGTCACCGGCGGTGCCGACGTCGTACAGCCGCTTCTCCCCATTGACACGCACACGCACCCGCCTACACAGTTTGCACCACCGCAGTCGTAAACCATCAGTACGTACGAGAGCGTGCATCCGCAATATCTCTTTTTTTTTCGGTTGTACGCGGCGAGAGTACGCAAGTTAGAACTGTGCGAGTTTTGTCCGAACCCGTCGCGATGTTTCCCTTCCTTTTCAACTTTGACACGTCATTTTGCTTACTGATTTTTGCCATTTTTATTTTTTCGTCCATTCCGATACGCGGGTTTGGTAGCAAGAAAGGACGATGGGGTGATTTTTTTCTTAACGAGCGGCATAAGCCCGAAGATGTATCCGACAAATAATAGCAGCAAAGAGAAGGACGCTTAATACATTGATTATCGGGTACCTTAGTCAATATATGTATAGCAGTGGCAAGCGAGCTGTCATGCCGCACAGGTTGTGAGCCATTCATAAAAAACATTGGGTTGTGTGTATGTGTATACAGCCTAGAACTTGGTCTGCCTCAACGGGCGACGAGTCTCCCAGCTGTAGATGAGCAATTTAGCCAGTGCAGTACAACCGCTAGCCGGGGGTCTTTAGCGTGCATCACGCAGTAGTGATACACGGCCGCACGCCGTTACGATGCTCATCCAGATCGAAACGGGCAGGGGTGGGGATAAAACCCAGAATGCTGGGTTCTGCAGCGCGAGCTTTTGCTCCACGTGCTCCGTGCTGGTGTGGGCTAGCCCACTCGGCCACCAATCCCCCCCATGTGCCATTCATACTGGGCGAAAATAGAGCGAACCTCAGCGGGCCCATCAAAATCAGCCTCAAGCCGGGCAGGGCCGGTTGTCGAAAATGGATAGCGGGCCGCGGGCATGCCCGGATCCAAGAGACAGCGGGCCTGGCTGAGCCGGCTGGGCAGGTCCCTAAACATCGGTCCGTGCAGACCTCTAATTTGAAGTATCTGACGTTCTTGTTGTTGTTTTCTGCAGAAGAGAGCCACTACACTAATCAGAACACCTGTGGACAGAAATGGGAGCGAGCAGAAGGGGAATATTAGAATGGTATTGGAAAACTGTAGACGTCTTGGGCCCAGTGAGCCAAAGAACGCACTGGAGGAGGCATGGGACAACGCACCTCCGCGCTCGTTGTCTGCTTGGGTGAAAGGGGGCGCTTTCACTCTCACGCCCCATCGACTTCCAGGGCCAGTAGCTTAGCCCTTTGCCAAGTTATGATCAAACTGAGGGCTGCGGTTTCAAAATCCCATGTTTAACTCAATGAACTCTCCGACATACATGGCGGAGCCAGCATTCTTCTCCCACCATTTTTGTGGTAAAGCGTTATCCCCGAAAAAAGTAAGTTGTAGTGTGTTTTTTGCCAAAAAATACTAACTACCCATCGCCGAAACTTATTCTCGGCCCAAATGTAGTGCTGGCAGTTCGAACTTGATGCCAAATTTTCAGAACTGACCGTTATCTTCTTCAAAAAATATTAGTGATTTTCTTATATGTTCAATGGGAAACCGGGGCCCGTTCCAGAGTGACGCCGTTCGACTCCCGTGTACTCTGGACTTCGCCAGCCACCATTTTCTCATTGGAAATTTTCGAAAATCGCTCTAACTTTTGAATGAGGAAAGGGTTACCTCTGAAACTTTGGCATTTGGTCCGAACCGCTAGCGCTACCTTTGAGAAGAGACTGGGCGCTGGACAACGTGCAGTTTATTTTCGCGATTAAAACAAGAACAACACCACAGTCATTGTTTTTCGGGGACACCATGTACTTGAAGAGCAAAAACAAAACAAAAAAAAACGACCGCCCATGGCGCCAGCTGTGTACAAATTGTCATCGTCTCACAGTCGCCCTCCAGACATTTCTGCAGCAGCAATGTCTGGGGGATTTATGCGCTAATTGTGCAACAATTCGGATGAAACGCTGAGGCATCAGCGTAAACGAGTAAATGGGATCCCTTAAAACGGCCCCCAAAAATATTGCGTGTGCGACGCGAAAACAGATATTTCGCGTTGTGGCTCATAACTATACAATGTAACTGTAACGAACGATTTATGACCAGACTCTCGCGCTTCACTAAAGCGCTGCCGGCACTTAAATTTCTGCTAGCTAAAGATCAATCGAGCCTTCCTTTTGTGGTTGCCGATTACGACACATACAATTCCTCCGTTCCCTCGCTTTCATACTCGTCGTCACATCGAAAAAGAAAGCAAGTTTTGCGCATTGTTCGTAAAGTGCGCGAAGTCGTTCTTACGAAATTCGGTTATCGGAGAAAGAAACAATGCTTTTGACGTTTGAAACGTGTACGTACGTCTTGATAAAATTGCATAGGGCTAATCTGAGATTCACCCACATACATTTCAATCCAACGCATGAAGGGGAAGTTATTGACGTTCCGTGAAAACCCGGATTCGTTTTTATTTTTGCGATTTTTGATGTGGGTGCGAGTATAAATGCATATAGTATATCTTATGGACCTTGTGGAAAGTTGGAATGGCTGTTGCCGGCTCCCCGCTGCCCCTCTACAAGCGGTCTAGATATATTCTTAGATACGTTTGGCTGTGATACTTTTTTTATTTATTTTAACGTGATCCGGTCGGGTGCTTTACACGGTACACCTCTAAGACTTATTCTCATCGCAACTAATTAAACAGTTTCGCCGTTGATAGTCCATCTCACGTTGTTGATAGCAACTGACAATCGTTTCGGGCACATAGCGCACGACTGCTGCGTCGGCGTTAGCTGGGACTTGGGTTCTTGGTGATTGGGCACGATGCTCAGCAAAACAAATGCAAGCTACTCCAACAAAAATGTACCTTAATTTTTTATGCCAACTACATTTCTGGAAACAAAAAATTATAAAACAAAAATTTCAAACAAAAATATCAG
>JABSTQ010001757.1:0-47081 GCA_013358835.2 Ixodes persulcatus | reverse complement strand
TGTCGATACGAACGAGGCTCTTCTCCCTGTGAATAGGCCGCCGTACCGGGTCTCTTCAAAGAAAAGAGAGGCCATTCAAAAACAAATGCACGAAATGCTCTACGACGACATCATCTAGCCGTCAAGCAGCCTGTCGGCCTCTCCAGTCGTACTGGTGAAAAAGAAGGTCGGAACGCTTCGATTCTGCTTAGACTGCCGGTGGCCCAACGTGGTGACAAAGAAAGACGTGTATCTGCTTCCCCACATTGACGGAACACTGGACCGGCTGCGCCGCTCCCGATACTTTTCGTCGATGGACCTGAAGAGTGGCTACTGGCAGATCTAAGTCGACGAAACGGACCGAGGGAAGACTGCCTTCGTCACGCCCGATGAACTGTACGAGTTCAAGGAGATGCCCTTCGGACTGTGCATGGCGCCGGCAAACTTTCAGCGTGCCATGAACAGCGTTCTGAGAGGCCTCAAATGGCAAAGTTGTTTTGTTTAGATCGACCACCACGTGTTATTTTCAACCAACTTCGGCGAGCACTTGCGACAACTTCGAGCCGTTCTTCAAGCAATCAGGACCGCCGGACTCTTACTCAAACCGATGAAGTGTCAGTTTTCCTACGGCGAACTGAAGTTCCTAGGTCATGTTGTGAGCAACGAAGGTGTCCCAAGCAGCACAAAACGTCGTGGAAACGTCGAGAAAAGGTCCCTGACGTCCGTGACGTCCCGCGTGACTTCGATCACGTTTTTTCGACGTTGAGGTGACGTCCTTATATAACGTTCCATTATAGTCCAATCAGGGACGTTGCGACGACGTTGTATTTCAACTCAAACGTCGTCAACGTTCCCACGACGTCGAGGCACGACGTTCAGGCAACGTCCAACGCTCACGTTTCTTTGACGTTGAAGTGAAGTTCATAAATGACGTTCCATTATCGTCCTGTCCGTGACGTGCTGGCGACGTCATGTTTCAACTTCTACGTCGTCATCTTCGCCACGACGTCAAGAGAAGACGTTTTAGCAGCGTCGAACACTCACGTTTCTACGACGTTAAAATGAAGTCCATATTGACGTTGCATTATTGTCGCGTTAGTGACGTTTCAGCGACGTCGCGTTCACACCTAACTGTCGTAAACGTCATACAGGACGTACTGGCAACGTCGACCACTCACGTTTTGTTCAACGTTGAGGACAAATTTAAATTACGATCCATTTTTGTCCTGTCATTGACGCCCTGGCGATGTCATGTCACAACCTTTGTTTTGTGTTTTTTTTAGCTTTTCCAGCTCCATCTCCAGCCGTAAATCACGTATAATATGCGTTCACTGTTAAAAGCTTAATCACAGCTGTGGTCAAGGTGACACTGCTCAAGAGCCGCAAGCAAAACTTAATTTTTGAGAGCGTCAGGAATTTATTTATTTATACATTTAATTTATTTATTTATACAATTAATTTATTTATTTAAAGATACTATTAATTGCACATGGGATTACGCTAGGGGGGGGGGGGCATATACAAAACTCAATGTACACTGAAGAAAAAAAATATGAAGGCATCTTGGGAATATCATTCCTTTTACATGTGCTTGTTATACTTTTGGTTTGTTTAAAATATTGTTACGGTTCTGATTTGCGAAGTGAAGCCCATGGCGTCTAGAACGGATCGAATTGTGCCAGTCTAGTTTTTTGCACGCGCGTTGTCGTCTTCCTTAGGTCCTATACGCGCCACAGGTGCGTCACCACACTATCTCCTCTCCAGGTGATTTCAGGCATGCATCATTTCCAGGGAGCATCCATACTGCTCCACGACCACCTGGCATTGTTTTAAGGTTCGGCGATTTCTCTTCGTGTTTTTTTACCCATGCTCACTTGCGCACAACCACAAAATTCGCATCAACATCACAGTTCATCCACAACACCAACTTCCAGCACATATGATGCTTTCGGTAGATCGGTGCGCAGTCTTGTTACGTGACTGTCAAAACAGATCTTGCTTTCTTTGGCACTGATGACGTACCCAAACAAAAATCGCACGCCGGCACACACCATATCACTGCACACTTGCGCGTTTTTGAACTCTACTCCAAAAAATAAATGCCCGGTAATGACGAAATGCGGTAGATACTGTCAACAGTTTGTGTAGATTGGAACTCCTGATGATGCCCCAGATGACGGTCCAAAAAGCGTTCAAGTCCAGCCCGCACAAGCCGCACCTACGTGTCGGCAAAAAAAAAAAAAAAAAGCAGAGCCGGCGCCAACGCGGCGCGAGAGAGAGGGGGAAAGGCAGGCTGAAGAAATTCTAATGGCATCTCCATAGAGCCCCATGCGATGCATCGGGAAACTCGGCAAGAAGAGGGCGAGAGAGAAAAGTGGGAGAAGATAGTGGCGACGAACAATCGACAAGCGTTAGTTCCGGGTGCACGTATTTTCTCAGTCATTCCTAAAATATTTCACTGAATTCTATGTTGGCCCAAAGAGAACACCTCTGGGTATAACCCGGTCCAGCTTTTTCCGAAAGTCAGTCTACGGGGTCTACGAGGCAGGCTGCTTGTCGCCGTGATTTTTTTTCGAGTCTGCATACAGTGGAAGTGCTGCGATTCGATTTCTCTATAATGCTGTCCAGACTGAGTCGCTCAAGTCGCCCCTAGGAAGAAGTCGGTGATCGCCCAAAACGCCGTCGTGTTCAGTCGCGGCTCGTGGACCTTTTTCAAGGCAATGACGCTTCACACGTTGAATCGCATTACTGCTCGGATCAAGGTGCCTGTGAGGATATGAATGACGCCCCCCAGAAAAGAAGGGGCAGTGCAGATAATGGCGCGTCAAGTCCAGTCTCCGATCAAGGCTCTTCAGACGCCTCCGACGATCCCAAGAACGCCCAGCGGACGGGATCCTACTTCTGAATCCATTCCCGTGCACGCAGCGAGAGTACCAGCTATGTGCGACGGGGTGGGTAAAGCACGCGCATCAGCGGATTAATCAGAAGCAGAACAAGGTAAGCGGTGGAACATTCCGCGCAGCGTGACATCGTCCCTTGTTCATTTCTTTACGAGAATTTGTTTGTTTTATATACTTCTGGCTGGCACATCCAGGGACGTCTTTTGGCGGCGCTCCGTATTGCATCTCGTGTCTGAACATGCTTAAATAAACAGTTCGTACCAAACCTGTGTTTTAGTTACTTTCTTCATACTTGCATGAGAGCAACTTGCCTTCGCAATAATACTCAAAAAGTAACTTTTTTTTTTTTAGTTGGGGGGGGGGGGGGGGGGGTGGAGACAACGTCTTCCCCTCGACGCCTAGGGAACGTAATTTGGAATGGTGTCTCGACGTTCTGTGAACGTCGTTGGTAGTCCGGATGTCGTAAAAACACGTATCATAAACGTCGAGGGAGGACGCAACGGCCCACTGAGACGTGCATGTGACGTGTGACAAACGTCATTGGGAACGTTTTCTCGACCTCCTGTGCACCTTTTCTCGCGGACATTTAAAGGTTTTATCGACGTCGAAGGAAGGTAACGTCCGGACCTTCGACGTTGTACGACGTCACGTTACAGACGTCTTCGACGTTCTTTCGACGTTTTCTTCACGTTTATGTGCTGCTTGGGGTTCTTCCCGACCATCAGAAGACTCTCGCTATAAAGGCATTTCCACCGCGCACCGACAAGAATGCTGTCCGAAGATTCCTGAGACTTTGCGCGTACTAGAGGTGATTTGTTTAGGATTTCGCCAAGCTTTCTGCGCCGCTCACGCACCTCACGAAGCACGCCGTAAACTTCGAATGGAGACAAAAATAAAAACAGGCTTTCAACGAGCTAAAAGACTGCTCCAGTCACCACGAATTCTTGGCCATTTCAACCAACCAGCCGGAACGGATGTTTTCACGGGCGCCAGCAATACAGGACTCGCCGCGGTACTGGTTCAGCGACAAGAGGGTAAAAAGCGTGTGATCGCCTACGTTTGTCAGACGCTGTCGACCACAGAATGAGATTACTAGAGACTGAGAAGGAATATCTTTCTGACGTCTGGGCCATCACAAAACTCCGCCCGTAGATGTACGGAATATCGTTTCGAGTGGTCACAGACTATTACTAGCTTTGTTGGCTCGCAAACCTGAAAGATCCCTCAGGACGTCTCGCACGGTGGAGTCTTCGACTTCAAGAATTCGACGTAAGTAGGGTCTACAAGTCCGGCCGCGAGCACAGCGACGTCGATTGTTTGTCAAAGCAAAAGTACGGTTGGCGTCTAAGCGCACCGACGACAGCGACGACAGCAACGTTTTTGTCGGCGCGGTGACGGTGAACATCATGTCACCACTTCAACGAGACAATCCTGAGCTGCGAGCACTCATCAGTCATCGTCTGGAGGGACGCGGGAGTGGATTTCCAGGCGTCTTCACATGATTCCTGATGACCTTGACTGCACTAGAAAGTGTACTGTAGGAAGAAAACTTCGGCGGCACCAAGTCGACGTGGCTGCTGGTTATCCGAGCGAGTCTGCGAGTGCAAGTCTTCCAAGCGTACCGTGACGATTCCACGGCGGGGAACCTGGGCTACAGCAGAACACTTGCACAGATTCGAGACAAATACTGCTGGCCCAAGCTCTCGAGGACCGTTCACCTGTACGGCCAATTGTGCCGCGAATGCCAACGAAGCAAGAAGCCACCGAGGTAGACGGTAGACCTCCTGCAGCCGATGAATTCCCCGACTACGCCGTTCCAGCAAATTGTGATGGACTTGCTTAGAACGTTCTTATTATCGACACAAGGAAACAGGTGGATCATCGTCGTGAACGACTACCTCACAAGGTAAGCCTCGACAAAAGCTCCCAAGGTCGGAATTGCTGTGGAAGTAGCCAAGCTCTTTGTCGAGGCCATCGTCCTCAAGCACGGTACCCACGAAGTACTGATTACAGAACGAAGGTTGGTCGTTTTTGGCACAGCTAACTCAAGAGATCCTCCGTCTCAGCCACACCAGCCATCGTCACACGACGGCGTACCATACCCAGACGAACGTGCTGACGGAACGGCTAAGCAAGACCATCGCCGACATGATCGCCATGTACGTTGACCTAAAAATCAAGACTGGGACGAGGCCTTACCCTACGTCACGTTTGCCTATAACGCGGCAGTTCAAGAGACCACTGATGTATGTCGTAAAGTAACAATCATGCTGGACGCGAGGCTTCCCCACGAGCCAGGTGACGATTGGAGCGACGACGGCTTGGTGGTTGCTCAAGGAGCAGAAGAAGTGCGCCAGCTCGCCCGACTCCGGATTTAAGACCAACAGCGTGTCGAGTGTGGCACCTCCAACTTCGTCGTCGGAACGTTCACTTTTAGCCGAGAGACAGGATGTGCGTGTGCACACCCCTTCATTGCCGCGCCATCAGCGAAAAACTGCTAAAACCATACTCCGGACGATAGAGGGTACTTCGTCGCGTCAAGTGGCTCAACTACGAAGTTATGCCCGACGGAATCGAGACATAATCGCGACGCCGACCACGACCCGAGATGGGTCACGTCGTTAGACTCAAGCCGTTCTACGCTCGGTAGCACTGATGACTTTTCGTTTTTCAGAGGACGTTTTACAGCAAATCTGGTTATGGCTAGGCTTATGTGGATTTTTCGTGTGCAGTGACTAAAAACTCTGCGCTCGCACCGCCGCACGCCTTACCCGTATAAACGATTCGAAGTAAATAACCAAAATAAAGCGTTGACGAATGCGCGTACATGACATTTCTTTTAGGATTTTGCTTTAGAGTAGTTACTGCGGCAGACACAGGCATGTGCGGCGCGTGGAACACCATTCACTGCATTATCCTTGATGCTTGCGTAATTTAGCAATAGGGAGCATTCACTGGCGGCCATAGCTGTGTGCGCGAATGCTGAGCGCATGCTGACGGCGAGCTTCCACAGTTCTTTTGCGACGTGCATTTCGCACCATCAAGAATGTCGGTCTTAGCAGCTTATTGGTGCGAGCTCGTTCTGAGCATGCGCTCTAAACAGCACCCACAAATATGGCGTCCAGTGAATACTCCCTATAGGCCTATTTGGTAGATTAGTAATCAATAAGCACCATTTTAAAGATCACTAGGCTTTGAGGTAGATAATGAACGTTTCTCAACAATTTGCGGCAGTGTGACCCGCGCTGGCCATGTCTACGCTCGCACCGAACTCTCTTTGTCGTCGTTTAAAGCGCTTACGTGCCTAGCTTCCTTTCCTTCCGCTTTTCCGGGGTGGCCGTCCCGTCGCGCGTGTCCTATACTCATTCTCCTATACGGTCGTCGGCGTCTGAACAACAGCACACAATATTTTCAACTCTACCGCGCAATCAACGATCATTCTCCTGACCGTCGTGACGCTAATCGCAGCCGCAAAATCGATGCCGTTTCGTACGGTAATTATGCACCTAACACAGCCAGCGATTATCAGTCTTCAAGTGACTGTCTCTCTCGCAGCCCCACAGGCAGACGGCAGTTCCGCTGTCCAAACAGGTTACCTCCAGAACGCGTGAAGCGACACTTCTCCCCCTACAAAGGTCGTCTCACTCTTCTGTCCGTTTCCTTTGCCGGAGGGAACGCTTCGCTCTGTCAAGATCTACTTATGTCCTTCATGGAGGCCGTGAGCATGCTCACCACGCGGGTCCAGACAGCCACGCTCACACTCAGTTGGCGCCTCCGATCTGATGCTCGACGTCAAATTTTGAAAGGTTCGACGGTTGCTGTTTTCAGGTTGTGGTATACAGCGGTAGCAGGTGGTCCTTCCCCACGAATGGTTTGTTTAGGCACACGTGACCGAGGAGGTATTTAACTCATTAGTTTCTACTTTAATAAGAGAGAGAAAGAGAGAGAAAAAGAGAGGGTTGGAAATTTCAAAGAAGGAAAGAGAGGAGAACGTGGGACTTGGTTTGAGTCTGTGCCACTCGAGAGGAACCGACATGGTTGTTTAAGTTGAGACTTGGTATATCTGTAAATTTATGAAAAAGGCAGCACTTACAAGTATCTAAAATCGGTATTTAGAATCTTTTAAGCACTTAATATTTAGTATTTATTACATATTAAAATGCCATAATCTATACCTTGAGGCACGGAGGAAATAAAAAAGCGACAGACGACGACACAAAATCTCAAGCGCTGCTTGACTTATTAGGAAGGCAACAGCAGTATCTAGCTGTCCACACGGAGAGGCAAGAGTGAAGACAAAAGGCATGCCGACACAAACATTTGACGGAACTCAGCCAGGCAGAACAGCCTCCAAAATAGACACAGCGCCATCAGCAGACACCCACCACCAAGTGAACAGACATGATAATCACCGTCAAGGCTACGTGAACCAAGCGAAAGACGGCAATCTCCATATGCACCCCCCGCAGACCGCCCACCACTTGACATTACGAAAAAAAAAAAACTTGCGACAAAAGAAGCTTTGAAGTGCTCTAATCGTCTCCATATCAACGCGTGAAAATGGAAGGAACTGAAAAGTACATCATTGAACGGATGCGGCGGTCCACTGAGGCTCGATGTGTTCGTCCTGCCAATGAGAAACCGGAGAATAGAGAACAGCGTTATACTAGGAAGAAAGACGCTTAGTGGTCCGGTTCTGCTACAGCCAAGGGCGGAGTAAGACCACTGTTCTCTATTGTAGTAGGCTGGATCGCGGATCGAGGCTTGTGTAGCTGGGGTCCAGTGGCACCACCAGCAGCCTTTACTTAAGTCTAGCTAATGCATGGGACTCTATGCGGAGGGCAAGTTCGTCTGCTCCTTGCGCAGGGGGTAGCGGTGACGTCAGAACGCGGAGCCCTGATTGGCTGATCGCGACCCACTATCTGAGCGTCGTCTTGTCGCCCAGTTACTTGGTCGCGACGACCAACGGACGTTTATTTTTGTACGTGCTCTTCTCACGCGTCCCGACTACAAGCAGCAAGAAAAAAATAAAAGTACTTGAAATAAACCACGACAAACAAGAACACTGGATCCACAAACACCCGGGAGATGCTCCAACGGCCACGATTCTACCGACCCCGACCAACCGAGCTTGGCAGATAGGCCTAGCAGGCACTCCGACCCACACGCAGCTTTGCTCCGACGGTCCTTGGCCAAGACCGTCTGCCCACGACCGGCAGGCGTGCTGAATGGAATATGCCCGCGCGACCCTTGTGAACCCTTCCCGTATTATACTTTGATCGCTGACCTCAATTTTAGATTAAGACGTCAATCTGTTCCTCTTGTCATCTCCTTGTTTTCCGAGGCAGCGGTGACTGTCGCCGGTGAAAAAGCGGTGAATCTCCGACAGACGCAGGAAAGGTAAAGCAGCCATCGCTTTGTCTAGCAGACGTAAAGCAGACGACGTTAACTGCGCCAGCCCGCCGATGCCATTTAAGAGTGAGGAGTCTCGTCGCACACGCAAGGAGGGAAATGTGTTTGGGAGGGAACTTGCGGACACTCTCGGTTCTTAGCAAACAAACCCCTGCGCCTCGGGACACCTCGCCAGTGAGTCTTTTGACTTCTCTCCTTGATTCGCGTCTACTAAACACTAAAACTGACAACACTTCCACTTAATTTAAATAAATGTTAGTGGTCAAGAACAACTCCGTTTGGCGAAAAGTACAGTGCAGTTTAATGAAACAAGAGTTACCTAGAGTCACAGCGGAGTCGGGTACTGTTTCGATGAGTTGTGTTTAGGAGACGACGAGCTTGAAGGCTTTGCTACGCGGAATTCACTCACTGCCGGAAAGGTGCCGTCAACATAGAACTTCATCGACATTCATCAACTTCTTGGCTTCCTCGAGTACGGTCTTACTTCCGCCAGTTCTTTTTTTTTCTTGGTTTACTCCACTACGAGAGCAAGCTTGCCAGCTCAACCGCAGGTGATCTTGTTCGTTTGACGTTTTCATGGACACCCGAACGCTTGACAACTACTGATTCGATCTCCAAACACCCGATATAATGATCTTAATATACTCGAATTCGAGAGCCGCGTTGAAGCCTTGTGTGTTTCTCACTTAGACATGCGTGTATTGCCTGGTGTCAAGCAATGGCCGCCGGTGGTGCCACCCACGGTCTCCTTATTCTCATTCCACCTACTACATTAGAGGTCGGTGAGAGAGATAGCGAGGTTCGCCTTCATTTAATCAGATGTATACGTTCTTTATAGAAGAGGCGCCGAAATGTTACCTTGTATCGACGTACTCTGCATGGAAGCACTGCCTAAGCGTTTTTATTTATTTACTTTCCGTACCGGTACAAAGTCTTCCAAACAGTGAAATTGTGCGTCCGTCCGTAGTGACTCGTTACCTAGGAACCATGAAAAAACCTGTATTGACACATGATAGACCCTTTTCAAAAGTGGGCTTCACCTGGTAATCGTTGCGCCAGTACAACTATTGCTAAATCATTTATGCATCAAGGAGAATACTGGGAATGTAGGTCTACGCGCTGCAAGCGCTCGCCTTCCCCGTATACAAAACTCGCGCAAGGCTTTTGTTGTGGAGCAGTTTCTTCGGCAGGCGCCAGCACGTCCCCGCAAGGGGCAGTTGTGAAAGCAGATGTTCGGAGAGTGGCGTCTCCACGGACACCGAGCCCCGCAGGGGGGCGTCTGCACCTTAGGTGCTTGGTGAGTAGCCTCACCACGGACCACAGTTACGTGGGCCACCATACCCGCACGCAGGGACACTTGCTTTAGTAGGTGCTGGGTGAGTGGCGTCACTATGAACACCGAGCAATGTGGGTTCGCCCACCCACGCTTGGCTGTGCGTGGCTTAACCGGGGTTTGTGGAAAAGGGGATCCTGGTGGTTGAGCTGAGCCTGTGGTACGTTTGGACCCTTCGGGGCCCCCCGGGCGAGACAGTATACCGCTTCGGCCCCGGCTTCTCGTAGACGGGTGTCCTTGCGTGGCCCGACCAGGGTGATTCAGTCAGTCGCTTCTTTTACCCTCTTCCTCCTTTTTTCACTTTTCCTTCCATGTTTTTTTTATTCTACAGTCCCTTCCTTTTCCACCTTCTTAGGCGGCAAGGGCACACCTTGGGGGAGAACAGGTCCTGTGCCTGCAATCACTCTCGCCTATAGTGCCCGGGCAGCACTAGTAGAGTAATTGTGCCCGCCAAGCACTCCTTGCTATGGCACATCACCTACCCCCTTGTCGGGCCCTGTGGTGCGCTGTGCACGCGGGCCCTCTACCTTCCCTCGCAATGCTATATTTTGTCTAACTAAAGCCTTCCTCGATCGGCCGCCGAAAACGATTCGCACCGATGTTCCAGCAACAGTAAACACGCCATCTACCCCTGCTGGGTTCTCAAAGTTTTCGGTCCTGCATTCTGAAATTGAAAAACGACTACCAAAGCTTTCTCTTTCTTCTGTAGCCAAGGTGCTCAAATCTAATAAAAAATTCAAGGCCAAGAAATTGCGTACTGGCGACCTAATTGTCGAAATTGTATCACGCCAGCAGAGTGCTACACTTTTTTCTTTAAGTTCCATATCTAACCACAAAATCAGTGACACCTCACCACAACCTAAAAACTTTCAAGGGGGTCATTTCTGAGGGTGACCTCCTTGACTCCTCAGAGACTGAAATAGCTGAGGAACTTTCCGACCAAGGCGTCGTAGCTGCGAGGCGTATCTCTTTGCGAGAGACAGCCAAGAGCAGAAAACCAATCACATGGTTATTACATTTGAATATACTACATTGATAGAGGCTTTGAAAGCTGGGTACCTTCACTGTAGAGTGCGGCCCTACGTGCCAAATCTTCGCAAGTTTCTTAACTGCCAGATATTTGGTCATGGGCCCCAGAACTGCCGGGGCAATATCACTTGTGCGAAGTGCGGTCAGGCTGACCATCAAGCAGAATCTTGCTCTATCGGCGCCCACTGTATAAACTGCAACAATCCCGGTCCTGCCTATTTTCGCTCTTGCAAGACATGGAAAGATGAAAAAGTCATTCTTACCATGGAAGTGAAGGCGTATCAAATCGTATCAAAATAAGTTCATTTTCAGAAACTCTGGGGGGAAAGCCCATACAAAAAGCTGTTAAAAAACTGTTTGACAAGGTATGGGATTCCTTTACATTAGCAGCAGCAACAAATGATGAGCACGCCGTCGCTTTGCATTCATGCAAAAAGGCGGCTTCGCGAAGGTGGTGTAGCGGGGGCCTGCACCACTGAAGGTTGCAGTGGCAACTCAGACGTCTTTTCCAGACAATGGAAAACCACTGCAGTCCCCCACGCGAAAGCTGAAGATTCAGCTTCCTGGAACTGCACTTTCAGCAGGTCGGTCTCTCGATCACTCCAGCCAGAGTGCTAACTGCCCTGCAGATTCAGGGCAGCAGCCTCTCCGTTTTGGCGGAGAGTGCGCACAGGCTGCACCCCCTTCTCAGGATGCGCCGGCAGCTGTAGTTGTCGTACCCGTCCGCACTCCCGGTCCCCTACCAGGAAAAAGAGTCGACACTCTCATCCGCACTCATCTGAGAGAGCGTCGTCATCCAAGGAGCGGCATGGCTCTTATGTCGTTCCTACAGTGCCAAAGGGGCAGGAACGTTTGGACTCGGGCAGTGTCCTGCCCAGCACACCCCCTACCCCCTCTGCTTGGACATGCCGTGGCAAGGGTCTGCAGCCCAATGCCCCGAGCGCACCCAAAGCCTTACCCAAAGCCCCGTCCCATGATGCGGAAGCAATGAATGACAACTGTCAGGTGTCTACGCCTGCATCTGATCAGAACGATATGACTGGCAGGTACCTTAATCTAAGCATAAGAGCAAAATCCAGTGACCCTTCCAAAGGCGGGATTGCTGGCAGGTCACCACTAACAGAACTGCATACGGAGATCAAACGTTAAGGCACACCTTGCCAAAATTAATAAATCAAATTTTAAGTAATGAGCTAGATATACATAACGCATCATTTAAACAATTGCGAAAATTTTTACATCCATAAAAAAGACAGAAAAAAGTGTGCGCGGCGGTGGCCGCACTTAATTTGTAGTAAGTAATTTAGTTTACCTCGCAGTGTATTGTATTACATACCTTATTCCCGTGGCATTTATATGATGCTGGGTATTGTAGATCACTCGTACTGTGTTTTTTTCTGTTTACATATTTCTGCGATTTGAATAGGCAATAAAGATCTACGCTGCAAATTTTTTTTTATTTTTTAGTTTATTTATTTTTTTATTGTACATACCCTTAAGCACCGAAGCATTGTAGAGAGGAGGAGTGAAGCAAACAAAAATAAAACAAAATGACAAAACACAAAAGGTGCGGTAAGAAATTCAAATATCAAAAATACACTCCGATTGGCAAAAGCTAAAAGAAACATCTGTTACGTTCAGAATAAACAAAATAAAATGACTCATGTCGGCTCATCGAACAGAAATGTAAACAAAGATTGTCGTAAAAGAAAATAGTCAGGTATAGTTGTGATATCTGCTGGAAGATGGTTCCAGTCGTTTGATGTATGCGGGATAAATGAATTAAAAAATGTTCGTTTGGCAACGTGTTAATCCACCTTTATTCTGATGATCCAGACGGGAAGAGTAATAGTTAGGCAATGTAACGACAGGGTCTCGCAAACTCTAATGATGATACACTTCATGAAACAGGCAAGGTCGAAAAGACGTTCTACACAATGATAAAGATGATAACAACAAACTTCGCTTCATCGATGATATGCTGGCTGTTCGATTATAATTAGACAAAATAAAACGAACGGCGTTTTTTTAAGTAGTTCGAGAGCTTTTGGAAGAAAGGCTTGGTTAGGATCCCAAATTGATGCTACGCATTCTAATCTTGACCATACAAGTGTGTTATAAAAAAGAAGTTTTAAGTTAACTGGGGGTCTTTCGAAGTTCCACCGTAGGTATTCTAACATGGCGGTTAGCTTTGGCGACTATAATATCGATATGAGGTTTTCAGGTAAAAGTCGGAGTTATAGAAACACCCAGATAACGTTAAACGTATAAAAGTGTAAACTAAATTAAAAGTACGTCTACTTTTATCTTGGGCTGTCGTTTTTTCTAAATTTAGGCTTTCTAAGTAAAGTCGAACTTTAAGTAACAATAGAGAAGGTGCGGGTCAGTTTCTAAATCTTTTTTAATACTTCTACCCATTGCTCCTGGCACGCCCTTTTGTATTTTCACTAACTATTTTACTTCCTGACTCTTCAGTGTATATTTTTCTATTGCCGCCGCCACTGCCACTGTAGGGTGGCCGAGGACCATGTCAAGCTGATATCTCAGCTTTTTTCTACGGCCTCCCTCCCCCCCCCCTTTTTTTTGCTGAATGGGAAAATAAACTATTTATTTTGATTTGAAGTGACGTTGTAAATTCCTTTTGCCGTGCTCGGCAAAGTCAAGGGTTTTTTATACTCTTTCTTTACTACTTTTGCTGATTTACTACTCTTTTTATTTGTTTTAGAATAATGGCTAAGTTTATTTTTATGCAGTAGAATTGCCGCGGCCTTTTGCGGAATTTTGACGATGTTAACTTTTTTATGGACGACCTCCGTCCTATAGCTCTGTCTTTACAAGAGACACAAGTTAATTATCATCATGTGTCTGTTCTACGTTGCCACCAAGTTTTAAGAAAGGATTGTTCCACATTAAACTTATGTCGTGGAGTAGCGATGATCATTCAAAGTGAAGTTGCCTTGTCTCAGATTCTTCTTTCTACACCCATTGAGGCTGTAGCTGTAGGTCTCCTCTTGAACCGCCTTATCACCGTTGTTTCCATCGATATTCCACCAAATGTTGCACTGCATATTTATGATTTTCGTGATTTAGTTACTCAACTCCCTCGCCCCTTTTTACTTTAAAAACAATTTATTGCCCACCATGCTTTGTGGGGTGGCACTCGCCAGGACTCGCGTGTTGGAGTTCTTGGACGGCTGTTTACTGTCATCTAGTTTCTGTCTTTTGAACAGCAGAGAGCCTACCTTTATTAGCGCAGTTCACAACTCATTTACATTTATTGATTTTTCCATTTCATCTCCGTCCTTGGTGTCATGTTTTACAAAGTAGTGATTTCAATAATCATTTTGGAAGCGATCACTTTCCGGTTGCTCTGGAGAGCGTAACTTCTACTATTCCTAGTCTCATGAAACGAACTCTACGTTGGAAACTAGAAAAAGCAGACTGGGTTCTTTTTGGCCAAACATTCGAGCCAGTTACCTCTATGTTCTCTTCATTAGCTCATGACGAAGGCCAGCCTACAACACAAAATATATAATTGGTGCTGCTCTTTGCTGCATTCCTCTTTTCTCTTGAAACATCCCCAAGAAATGTGAGCCATTGTGGAACGAGGATTGTTCCACCACAAAAAAGAACCAAGATAATGCTTGGTGTATTTTTCGTAGATACCCGACTTCTGTGAACTTGACTGAATTCATAAGACGCACAGCTCGTACCCGCTGGACTCAGAAGCAAGCTAGAAATACGTATTGTAGAGGTTCATTCTCCCCATTAGTAGCTATGTTCCAACAAAGGAAGCGTGGGACTGACTTCACAATGTCGAGGGGAAATACCGCTGTTTTGCAATCCCTCTTTTTCCTTTTTCTGGAGCCTCATCGCTAGACCAGGCTAACGTGTTAAGCACTCACTTCGCTGCTGTTTCAACCTCCGCACATTACTCTCTGGCATTCCTGAAGCGTAAGACAAGCAGGGAAAAGACGAGGCTCAGCTTCTCAGGAAGCGCGTCTGCACCTTACAATCAGCCATTTACATTGGTTGAGTCCGAAGTGGATCTAAACTCCTGCAAAAACTTCAGCCCCCTGTCCTAATGGAATTCACTACGACATGATCCGACACTTATGCAGAGAGTCACACACTGCCCTTCTCACTTACTTCAATGGCCATTGGAGCGATGCACACTTCCCTGTTGAATGGAAACGGGCTGAAGTTATACCGCTGTCGAAACCTGGCAAGGACCCTTTCCTGTCTGCAACTTACAGACCAATAGCATTGTAGAGTAGTCTCGGGAAAACCCTTGAAATAATATTTAACAGGCGTCTAATTTATCTTCTCGAGTAGCATAATATCTTGTATATGCATCAATGTGGCTTTCGACCCGAACGCTCTACAACAGACCAGTCAGTGCGGCTGGAGACCACTTTGCGCGAGGCATTTGTCAACAGGCAGCATTGCGTATCTGTGTTCTTTGATTTAGAGAAGACCTACGGTACCACTTTGAGGTAGGGCGTCTTGCGCGACCTTGCATGTACGGAGAACACGGTAGAATGCTGCAATGCATAAAGCTCTTTTTGTGTAAACGCACTTTTCAAGTTCGGTTAGGAACAACTTTATCAGACTGGTTCGTTCAAGAGAATGGTGTTCTTCAGGGTGGAGTCCAAAGTGTCACACTCTTTGCCATAAAAATTAATTCTCTTAGTAAAGTCATTCCTACCTCAATGACTTACTCGCTATATGTTGATGACATTCAGATATCTGTAGCGTCATATAATATTTCTAGCTGTGAGCGACAGCTACAATTAGCCATCAATAAAAAGATTACAAGGGAACGGTTTTAGGTTCTCTTGGAAGGAAACTGTTTGAGTTCCTTTTTCTTTATGGCGTGGTCTCTGTTTAGATCCTATCCTTCTTTTAAATGGAAACAACATTGCTGTGCAAACAGAGCACAGCTAGTTAGGAGTTACTTTCTACCGTAAACTTACTTTTCTTTCGCACCTCAAACAGCTAAAGCAACAAACCTCTGCAGGCATCGAACATACTCAATCTCCTTTCGCATAAGTCGTGGGGCTCAGATAAGAGATGTCTCCTTTGCTTATGTCCTTCTCTCATTCGATCCCTCCTTGATTATAGGTAAAATACTCTACGCCTCCGCGAGACCGTCTGCCTTAAAAATGTTCGACTCAGTACATCACCTTGGGTTGCATTTGGCATCTCGTGCTTTTCCAACCGCCTCTGTGCTTAGCTTTTATGTTGGCTGCCACGAAATGTCACTTGGAAAAAGGCGACAGCTGCTTAGACTCACCTATGCTTACAAACTTTTGTCAGACCCCAGCTCCCCCAGTTCCCCCTTAACACGAGGTCTTATCGCCTTTTAATCATAGGCCAACTGTTGTGCGGCCTTTGAGTCTTTATGTCGAGAGTCTTTGCACTGCCCCATGAAATCTCAAACCCATTTTCTCTGACTCTTGCTTCACGAAATTAAGGAAGCAACGAGTATCACCTTTTTTTGTACAGCAGGAATTCTTTGCATTGAAGGAAAAATACAAAGATTATAATCATTTTTAGCACTGATGGTGCAAAGTCGCGATTGTTTGTTGGTGAGGCTGTATACTCTTCTTGTTTTTTCAGTAACTCGTCTAAACACTGCTGCTAGCATTTTAGAGCGCAGCTTTTAAGCGCCACTTTTCGGGTTGAGCGGTGTCGCCGTCGCCGTCCGCGTCGCCGTTAGAGTAACCGCGCGTTGCATTATAGGACGTTTTCCATGATGACGTCACACGTGACGTCATGTGTAACATCACGAGGGTCATGAGGATCCCTTGACGTGTGACGTGACGTGTGACGTCACACGTGACCAGGTGAAGTCTGACGTCAAGATAGTCACGTGACGTGTAACGTCTCGTGCAACATTAGGAGGGTAAACTTTTGCCGCTAAATTTTGCGGGGAACTGTTTCCGCTAACTCTAACGGGAAATTTCGCGAAACTTTTCTGCTCTATAAAAGGGAAGGGTATGGAGGGGGAGGAGGGGCATACCTTTTCCTCTCTGCCCTCTCGTCCTCCTCTTCAAGAGCTGCGCTCTAATTTCGCATTACAGAGAAATGTAAACGTCTTTCATTGTTTTACTGCCAAGCTATATGGGGTCATGATAGCCCTAGACTATATAATTCAAAGTAAAACAAAGAAAACCATCATCTCTGTAGATGTCGAGAGTTTTGTTAGGGCCGTGTGTTGTGTTTTATCAACAAAGAATTGGCTGGCCCTGTCTGTGCGTGTTAAGCTGCAGCAGGGCCTACAGGATGGGCACGACATCAGGCTTTGCTGGATTACCTAGCCATCTGCGCATTGCAGGCAACGAGGCAGAATAGAAAAAAAAAACTGGCCGACTCTTCGCTAAATTTTCCGGTGTCCCATGTCCGCATCCCCCACCAAGACTTACAAATTCCTACAAGACTGGCAGTCTTACAGTCGTAGCAGTCCGAGTGGGATTCAGAGGTTAACAATAAACTTCACACCATCAAGCCAGTCCTTGGCACCTGGGAAACATTTTACAATAAAAATTTATTCCACGAGGTCCTTCTATGCCGCCTGAGAATTGGCCGCACCTAGCTTATACACAGCTACTTGCTTACTGGTGGAGGACCTCCATCCTGTGACCGCTACAGTGAATCTTTGACTGTCCTTCATAATTTATGCTTTTGTTCTGATCTTCGGCAGCAGCACAAAAACTGTTTCCTGATCTTTTCATGTATCGCATTTTATTTGTCCCTGCCTTGCTACTTGGTGAGTGACCACTGATCTCATTCAAACGATATTTTGATTTTCTTAGAAATATCAGATTTTTAAACAAACCATACAAAATTCCCCATGGTTTCATTTTACTCACCCTTTTTTAGAGACCCACCTGGTCTGGCGTAGTATGGCCATTGATGCTCTTGCGCCATTAAAACCATAAGCGACAACAAGACGCCAGCACGTACCGCGCGTATACCTACATTTCCAGCATTCTCCTTGACGCTTTGCTAATTCAGCAGAACGTATATTATAAGACTCCACCACTGTTTTTGGGCTCGGAGCATGCATCTTGGGTGGAACCAGCTGAAGAAAGGGAAGAGGGAAACAGGAGAAAATAAAGGCGAACCGACTGCTGGACTATCAACTCTTTTACTACATTTCCCTCTTCTTCTATTAATTTATATCCAATCCCCCTTTTGCTTCTGTTTTTTCTTTCTGATCGCGGTTGTTTCTTGCCACTGGTTTTAAGCAACTACCCACGAAAGGTACCTTGTAGAAAACTTTTTTCTTTGGCTTGCAAGGTGATTGAAGGGATCCTCACACGTTTTTCATCTTCTTCGTCTAAAGCAAGGACCTCTAACACTTCACATTTCAACCTGGTTTTTATGATGTCCTATTATGTGAACATAGTAGAGCGCTTCTTTGCATAGGCATGTCCGACAATGGGCAGCAAAATGTCCTGGTGCCGCGCGGTTCTTAAGGTTTGCTGCATGTCCGCGTGTTTGGTCGTTAATACATCGAGCGGACTGTCCTATATTGGGGAGGAGATCGAACAGTCCCCGCTTTTAGCGGTACGCTTCAGTTGTGGGAACAACAAACAGAATTTCCTTGTTTGTTTTTGATCAGAGAAATTTAAGATGACGATTCGAAGGCCGCTCTTTGTGCGACAAATGCACTGGTCAGAGCAAAGAGCTCGTGCCGAGATCGTGCTAAGCGAGGTTCAATTTATTTGTTATACTGTGTTCGTAAACACTGGTCTGTGGGGACAACATGCTCGATAAAGCGCCCTCTATAGTTCGATCACCTGCCCAATAGTAGCACCCACATGTTCGCGGTATGTTATAGATGACCTCCTTTTCCCATGGAGCGTATTGTGTTCGGTGCTTGGTGCTACACTTTTCTTCGGTGTTGATTGGTGCTTGATTCATTTGGCGGCACATTGAATATCCTTATTAGGCGCCGAGCCATAAACTTGCAGGTTTTCCCGGTTAGCTATCTTTTTTTTTTCACTTATGTCTGACCCCGTGAATATATGGGATCACTACAAATGATGATATGGGTTTTTTGTTCGTTGACCCGTAGCAATATTCCTCTTATATTTCTTTCACAAATGGAGGTCATTATGGGTTTCGGATAGCCCGCGTTGTGTACTCGAGAAATTCGGCTGTCAAAGCTTTGTGGACTTGATGTGATCATGATTTTATAGGCTTGCTGTGAGAGCTGCAATGGCCACAGCTTGCTTCATGTTTTTTTAATGTTCCGATTTATAAGGAAGAAATTCCTTCTCCTGTCCTGCTTGATATTTTCACAATGCATGCCCTGTTTGGAATGTATACGCTAAATCGAAAAACCGAATAGAATTGTCCACAAGAATCTCACAGGTGAAGGTAAGACCCATGCAGCTTTGTTGGAACTGAGTCATGACAGTGTTGAAGCATCCATCTTCTTTTTCTTTAATTTCTGTGGTGCATAAAATAAAAAAAAATTGTTCACATATCTAAAGATACCCGCTATGCGTGAATCGTTTATGACCTCGTAGATGGCTCGTCCGCTCATTGTAAGAAAAATATTACATAAAATTGGAGCCACTTGTGAGCCAATACAGATACCATTTTTCTTTCCGTACTAGTGTTCTTAATGAGGTAGTACCGTCGCTGACCAGTAGAAGGTTAGGTTTTCCAAGAAAGTGCCTAAGCGCCGCCCTGAATGAATTTCAAAAGTGAAAAGGCCTATTTTTTGATGATGGATTGAATGAATTGTAAGAGGCTTGTGTGTGGAATATAAAAGCACATCTCTTGTACATCTATAGAGAATCTGGAGGCTGTGAGCTGTCCCTTTTCTTGAAGAATGGATATCACATGTTCTGAGTTTTGTATCCGGAAAGCGTCATAAACGTGTATGTTGGAAAGTTGCTGATTAAAAAACTTGGACGTGCAGGCCTGCCAAGTCATTTGTTCCGAGAAAATGAACCGAAAAAGAACTCCTTCTTTATGAGTCTTGGAAGAAAACAAAACACTGATAGCAAGTTTTTTTTTCCACTTTGATCTTGGTTATGAGTCCGATTTGTTGAGTTTTCCCAAGCAAGTTGAGGATGGCGTGTTTTTCTCCCTTGGTATGTTGATTGTCGACTGGAATAATTTTTCTGGTTTTGGCTCGGTGAGCGTTTTCCTTATATATGTCTCATGTTAGAACGACGAAGTCACCTTGCTTGTCTGAAACACATAGCTTAAGTTGTTTGCTTCTCAACTCTTCTATAATAAATCTACAGTTCGCATTAGCCTGCGCCTGGTGGTTTAGGCTAGCAGGCCCAGGAGTCCTTCAATGATCTGCGGCCCTCTGTCTTGTGTGACTTTAGCGACTATTTGGCGTATGAGGAGTAGCTTATCAACAGCCTCAAGCTTAGTTGCTGAAGCAAATTTAGGTCTTTTTTCTAGCATCAGTCTTGCTCTGGGTGAAAGGTTTCTAATGACATGTAGTGTAGTTCTTTCCAGAACAGTCTTACCTTGTCGATGCAAATCCAGTTGGTGACGCCATATTGGGAAGTAGTCCTCTAACCCACATAAGTTCCGTGATTTCACTGGTCATGATGAGGTGATTTGAGAACTCGTTGATGTTGATGATTGGGGTTTTCTGGCGCAAGAGAAACTTAGGCCATATTGCGCCAAACAAAGGTTTTTCCAAAGGGCTTAGAGGTGTAATCTAAAATAACTGCAAGTTACAGCTGGTGTAAAAGGCCAATTTATGAAGGAAATTTAAAACTCGATCGAATGGTACCAATGGTTGATTGCCAAGCAGAACATATGGATGAAAGGAGAGATGATCTCGAAAAAGTTCTGGAAACTATTTTCGGCACTCTTGGTTTAAAGCTTTGCAATGCCACAGGATGTGCAAAACTGTCATATCTTTCCCACATTTGTCGCAGAGTTTAACATCCTCACCACAGAGCACGTGCAAATGAGTCAAACGGGTATGACCAATTCTTAAGCGGCAAAGGAGAACCTCAACCCGACGGACTTTATGGAAGGAACTCTCCCATACCTCCAGTTGGGGCTTGATATTGTGAAGCTTGTTCTCTTTTTCCAAATCCCAATCCATCTGCCATGACTTCATAATCGATTTCTGTATGATCGGTTTCAGGGTTTGGTGTGGCAGGCCAAGAGGGAGTTTTGGGTATTCTTTTGCAGAGGCAGCAAGCAAGTCTGCTTTTTCATTGCCGGAAATACTCACGTGGCTTGGGACCCAGCAGAATTTGATCTCTTGTTCTAGTTGAAGTGCTCGGTTTAGCCGTACCCGAAGACATTGCACGAGAAGGTTCTTGCTGTCTGCTAAGGACGAAACGGCAAGAAAAACGCTTTGGGATTCAACAAACAGAATTGCTTTCATGATATTGTTCTCTAATAAGTACTCAACAGCCATTAAAATGCCATACAATTTGGCAGTAAAAATATTTGCAAGAGTGTGGAGTTGTCGAACGTTCCTGAAGGAAATGGAATAAACTGCACACCCCACAAACGTTGAGGTTTTCGATCCATCAGTGTAAAAATGCGAGTAGTCCTTGTATTTGTGTTCTAAATCGGCAAACTCCTTCTGAAGAACGAGTGGAGAAATAGCTCTCTTTCTGTACTTAGACAGTGACCAGTCACAAGAGATTGCCAGAAGGTCCCAAAGCGAAACTCTCTCATAGCTCCTCAGCAAAGCAGCCTCACTAAAGGGGAGATGGAGCGATGTTGCCAAGCTCTGCACTCTGAAACTCAGGGGCCGAGCAATGCTCGGCTTGTTTTCAAAGAGTCGGAAGGATGTAGAAGGTTGAAGTGCATCAAAAGTAGGATGTTGAGGATAGCTGTATATTTTGTAAGCATAACAAAGACTCAAATATTGCCTTCGTCTTTCCAAGGACATTTGATGTGTATCAGCATACAGGCTAAGCACAGGTGATGTTCGAAATGCTCCCGTGGCAAGTCTGAGCCCCAGATAATGGACAGGGTCCAACATTTTTAGGGCAGACGGACGTGCTGACCCATAAACGATTGCGCCATGGTCCAGGCGGGACCGCACCACGGAGTTATAAAGTCACAAGAGGCACCGTCTGTCAGACCCCCAGGACGTATGCGACAACACTTTGAGGATATTTGATGAACGTAGGCAGTTATGTTTCAACTCTTTCAAGTGGGGTATAAAAGTAAGCTTTTTATCGAATATTATTCCTAGAAACTTGTGTGCCTCCTTTACAGAGATAGCAACATCATTTAAATGCAACACTGAATCTGGAGACAGGCCACGGTGGAGTGAAAAGTGAACACAGACTGTCTATTCAGGAGAGAACCTGAAGCCATTTTGATCAGTCCACTTGCTCATCTTATTGATTGTGAGCTGCGATTTCCGTTTACAGCTGGACATGTTACAAGAGGAAAACAGTATCTGTACATCGTCCACATACATTGAGTAGTATACAGATGGTGGTATAACATGAGCCAGACTATTAATCTTCACAGCAAAAAGTGGAACGCTTAATACTCCACCCTGAGAGACACCATTCTCCTGGAGAAAACACCCGACAAGACGGAGCCCAGGCGCACTTGGAAGGTCCAGCCCGTCAAGAAACTTTGAATGCAGCGAAGCATGCGACCTCGGACACCACATGAGTACATGTCTCGAAGGATTCCATATGTCCAAGTCGTGTCATAAGCCTTTTGTAGATCAAAGAAGACAGAAACACAGTGCTGGCGATGGACAAATGCTTCCCGAATAGAAGTTTCCAGGCGGACAAGGTGGTCTATCGTGGAACGACCTGCTCGGAAGCCGCACTGATTTGTATCAAACACACCCTCTGCCTCTAAAGAATGTACAAGACGGCGATTAACGAGTCTCTCATAGGTTTTGCCCAGGCAGCTTTTTAGTGCAATTGGGCGGTAGCTTGTCGGTCAAGAGGGGTCTTTGCTAGCTTTCAGTAGAGGGATTCTAAGTGCCTTTTTCCAACATTCAGGAAAACTAGCAGCATCCCACAGTAAGTTAAAAAAGGTGAGCAAATTGTTTAAAGTGTCAGGCGACACTCTCCTTAGCATCGCGTATTGAATCCTATCCGGCCCAGCCGCAGATTCTTTTTTGACGTCAAGAGCCAATTCAAGCTCACACCGTGTAAATGGCTTGTTATAAGGAACACCCTGGGCCCCAGAAAAAGAAATAGCTTGTTTTTCTGCTGTTGCTCTAAACCTCTCAAAGGATTCACTATAGTTGGCTGAGTTAGAGACTTCCTGGAAGTGTTCACCAAGAACATTTGCTTGTTCCTTAAGGGATGTTGCTGATGGAAAAAGGGGTATCCTGAAAGACCGGTAGTCTCTTCTGATCTTTCTAAGACGATCCCACACTTCTCTGATGAAACAAAACTACTCAAAGATGTGACATATTTTCTCCAAGAACTGCCTTGGCTTTCCTTCGCGTACAGCGAGCTTTGGCTCGTCTTTTCTTGAATTCAAGCAGATTTTGTGGAGTGGGATATCGTCTAAAGATGCACCACGCCTTGTTTTGTGACTTCCGTGAGAGGCCCTCCACCAGCTCTGCGTCAGATGTGTCCAGCAGGTTGTCCTAGGAAATTACTCCTTGGACAGTGTTCAATTTGCGGTGAGGGGTAACACTGACTTCATAGTCTGATACAGAGTTAAGACGTAAGAGGGCATCACACTGCTGCTTTGTACTAATTTCCACAAGAAGGTCTCCGGACGCCATTTTCTTTGCATTGAAGTTTTTGCCAACTCCTTCTAGTGCCTTAGCTACAGGGAAGGGGGACAGTTTGCCCAGTGGCTTTTCATTCTCAGAATGAAGAACTAGAAACCATGGAAATTTTTCAGAAACAGAGGACTTTTCAGATTGGAAAGGTACTTCGGTCCGGAACGTTTTCGGTGCCCCATCAGAGGGTTTTTTTGTTTGCAGACCCATAAAGATGGGAAGAAAATTCAGTGCCTGGGTGCACCGCCCACCACGGAGCCCAGGAAGGGGGTAGGTAATGGGCCATAGCAAGAAAGGCTTGGCTGACACAATTACTCTACCAGTGCTGCCCGGGCACTATACCCTAGTGTGGTTGCAGAGACAGGACCTGTTTCCACTCAAGGTTGGCCCTTGCCACCTAAGGAGGTGAAAAAGGAAGGAAGAGAGTGTAGTAGAAAAGAGAAGGAGGTGGGAGGACAAGTGAAAGAAGGAAGAATAGGGTAGAAGAGGCAACTGACTGAATCATCCTGGTCGGGCCAAGCCAGGACACCCGTCTACGAGAAGCAGGGGCCGAAGCGTTGTATTGCCTCACCCGGGGGGCCCCGAAGGGTCCAACCAAACCCCGGGCTCAGCTCAACCACCAGGGTCCCCTTTTCCCCGGACACGGGTTAAGCCACGCACAGCCAGGCGTGGGTGGGCGAACCCACATGGCTCGGGGTTCGTAGTGACGCCACTCACCAAGCACCTTCTATAAAGTAGGTGCCCCCTGCGTGCGGGTATGGTGGCCCACGTGGCTGGGGTCCGTGGTGACGCTACTGACCAAGCACCTAGCACCTAAGGTGCAGGCGCCCCCTGCGGAGCGCGGGGTCCGTGGAGACGCCACTCTCCAAACACCTGCATTCACAGGTGCCCCCTGCGGGGGAGAACTCGTTGTGGGTTGAACATTTCACTCGTGGAAGGTCGGTTAAGAGGCATACCTTGCGCTATTTTTCAGAGCGGATGATTTTCTTTTTTTTTTGCACTACGAAAAGTAACGAAAAAGGAGATGGATGCCTCAATACCACTATGACACAGTTCCAACAAAGTTGCATGAGTCTAACATTCGCCCATGAGACCACTGTGGACAATTTCATTCGGTTTCTGAATTTGCCTTAGACATTCCAAACAGGGCATGTATGTTGGAAATATTAACCGCGTTCGGGGAAGACAATTCTTTCTTATGAATGAAAACATTCAAAGAACTTGAATGAAGCTGAGGCTATCGCATTTCTCACAGCAAGCCTAAACAACAAAGGTTTGACATCCAATTTTCTCGACTTCACAACGCGGGAGATCCGAAAGCCTCCATGGCCTCCATTCGTGAAAAAATAAAGCCGCAACATCAAGAGGAATAGTGTTTCGAGTGAATAAACAAAGAAACCCAGACCACCCTTTGTAGTGATCCCATATATTCACGGGGCCACCCATAAGTTAAAAAAAGATAGCGAAGTGGTCAATTGTGGAAGTCCTCTACTTGGCGCCTAATAAAGCTTATTCATTGTGCCGCAGAATTAATCAAGTACCTATCAACACCAATGAAACGTGTACCACCTAGACACCAAACACAATGCGCTCCATGGGAAAAGGAAGTCATCTATAATATACCGCTATCATGTGGGCGGTGCTGTATAGGACAGACCGGTCGATGTATTAACAACCGAGCACACGAACATGCAGCAAACATTGTGCGAGACGAGGGCGGAAGCAAGTGGAAGAAGTCGGGGCGGAGGACACGTGACAGGCGGTCGGCCGAGAGTCACGAGCTCGCGCAAGACAGAGCGTGCTGCACGGGGCTAAGGCTGGGCAAGAAAATAGGAGCCGTCCTGGCTGGACTTGTCCATGGCGATCCCAGGAGTGGTCCACCAGGAAGGTTTGGAATAGGCCCAGTGTGAACGGCGAGCCTCGGGCATACAGGCCTGAGCCATGCCCATCCCGGAGTGCCCCTCAGCGAGGCTCGATATATGATAGCCCGGGACAGCTAGCCTACGCAGCGCAGGCGTGGGATGTACGATCCACAGGCCTGGACACTGACTCCGAGTGTGAGTTTGAACGACGAGCTGCAAGCACGGTCGGCGGGCCCGAAGTGCCGGCTCTTAGGGACGAGCAACCGGCAGGTACAGTAAACTCATTCGCTGTCTTCTCGTTGCGGTGTATCCCTCCTTGGGAGACGATCGAAGCACATACCGATCGGGCGGCTATTATTTAGAGAGCGAGAATAACACTAAGAATACCACAACCTTAAGAACCTCGTGGGAGGAGAACATTAGCTGCCCATTGTCGTACATGCCTGTGTAAAGCAGAGCTCGACCACGATCACATAATAGGACACCATAAAAACCAGGTTGCAAGGTGATGTGTAGAACCCTGCGCGGATAACGGTTTGATCATCCGCATCCAATCCGGATCCGCAGATTTCGTATCGGCATCCGAACCGCATTCGCAGTGTTCTTAAATATTTGCATCCACATCCGATCCGCATCCGCAGACTTTGTACCCGCATCCGGCCCGCATCCGGCAAATTTGGAACCGCATCCGACCCTCGATCCGCGCATTCGTTTTACATCATAAAATAAAGCATGAATAAAAATAAAAAAAGCATCTGGGTGGTATATTTTTAAGTCGTCTGCTTACCTTTGTACTGATAACTCTTCGTGTCAGAATACGATGCAAGTCATTTTATCGTATTCTGTTTTATCGTATTTATAAAATAAGCGATAATCCTTCCAGAGACACTTCGCACCTCAGGAAAGATGATCTCAGTTATGAGATCATCTTGGGAGCCTGTGACACTGACACTATCCAGAAGATGCGCTCAAAAGGAAGGAAATTTTAATATATTTTTTTTTTTTGCTTTGTAAAACCACTTTAAGCAGACGCATATGTTATAAACATAAAGATTAAAAAAGACAGACTGCCAACATTGCGTCATATTATTTAGGCAAAACCATAAAGAAGTGGGAGAGGAAAGGCGATAACTTAGCGCAGAAAAGTATACTCATGTATATGTGGTAAGATGCGAGTACACCACTGAAAATATCACGATATTCAATAATGGCAACACCTTCTATTGGTGTCAGTTTTGAACTCGAACCCTCAACTGCATGCTCAGAACCGCATACTTAAAAGCAACCCAGTACCAACTGTCGAGAAAAAAAAAAACGGTACATACACGCATCGTTTCTGTTGTCGATATTGCTGTATAGAAGGAGAATATCGTCAACATGGACGTATAGCAATTAGTATTTATATATACATTATTTACATATCAAGTACAGATCATTGTCCGACCTTCGAAAACCTAGCCGCTCAAGCTTGCTCACGTCTCTGTCGTCCTCTTCTTTCTTGCCGTTCAAGAGCTGGCGCGATTACCGCTACATACGTATTCAGATTGGTACGCCTCTCTTAAATTAATACCCGCCAATGAGAAGTCTCTTTGTTGATTCACTTGATGCTGAATTAACATGCGCAAACTGCGCTACAAGAATTAGGTGCGGAAACTCGTGATGGCGCAAGTTCCACCCCTCCAGAGAATCGAACTCAGTTTCCTCGATCTACTTGTTGGCGAAGAAGCCACTTCAACTTTCTTGTGGCTTCTACTTTTTGCGTTTTTTTTTTTTTGCCCAGAGAACGCGTTCCTATTTTGTTTTCTGTCAAAAAAGAACACGCTTTTCCGGGAAGACTGATTCTCCTGCATTCTTTAGTTTTTTTAGAGAGCATTTTTGTCGAGCTAGGACGTTCTAAAGCAATCTTTGGTGAGAGTCAGTTTCTTTTTTACATAAAGACTAATTTCTTTCTCGACCTGGCACCTTTTATCGAAGATAGTTGCTTGCTTCCGCAATACATTCGATGATGCACTTTATATAGTAACGCTCACTTCTTCACTCTACACTGTGCGATCGCAGACGATTATGGGCCGCCTTGGCAAAAAAAAAAAAAAAAGAATAGATCAGCATCCGCAGATATCCGCATCCAATCCGCATCCGCAGCCCCTGGCATCCGCATCCAATGCGCAAACCGCCAAATCTATTTAATTTTTATCCGCATCCGCCAGTTTACTGCGGATATCCGCGGATGATCCGTGGTAATTCACGGATATGCAAGGGCTCTAGTGATGTGTTAGAGGCCCTTGCAATAGACGAAGAAGAAGAAAAATGCGTGAGCATCCCTCCAATCTCGTTGCAAGCCAAATAAAACCTTTTTCTGCATGACACCCTTCGGGGGTAGTTGCAGTAAACCAGAGGCAAAAAACAAGATCATTGGGAAAGAAAAAGCAGTGGCAAAAGGAAACTGGAAAGAAATTAATAGAAGAAGAGAAAGATGCATGAAACAGTTGGTAGCCCAGCGGTCGGTTCGCCTTCATTTTCTCCTGTCTCCCTCCTTTATTTCTTCAGCTGGTTCCACCCCAGATGTATTATAACCAACTAGCTCAGCTCATTCCCGTTCTGAGCATGCATTGAACACGCAGTCTGCTTCAACGTTTGACGAGGATTAGGGTACAAATACATGCTTTCTGAAAACGAAATGGCGACCGCCAATTTTGCTTCTTGGGGTTCTAAAAAGGATCGATTAAAAACTAATTTAATTGAGTCTGGCAACTTTGATCACTATTATCATCTCAGTGTTTAGAATTTGGGCCAAAGTGATGGCGGCTAGAGCACTATATAGCTCATTCAAAGCAGAGTAGCGAATCCGGTACGCCATCTCTCAGCGACTAGCGGCGAACGCCCGGAGGTTCCACCTCCGGTATGAAATGCATTGGGAACGTGAGAAAATTGTTGTGTCTTCAACATTGTGGGGAAGTACGGAACGACAATAGTTTTTGACATAGTAAAGGAATATTTGAGAATACTTTGCGCTAAGTTGTGTGCCTCGTAAGGACGTCACGTTTTTTTTTTTTTTTTTAATTGCCTGAGCGGCATTATACTGCAGACGACCCGGCGACGTCTTGGCGACATCACAGCGTTCACGTGACCCGCTCCGGCCAACCCAAAAAGTCCATCTCCGCTGCGTTCAAAAATCGTCAACTTCAAACGCCATTGCCTCGGAAATTGTCTTCTCAAAATTTCCACACGCATCTGATATTATGAGAACTTTGATAAAGTGTTTAATGCTTTACCAACTTCACGACAGACAAGTTTCGAAAAGTGTGAACTTGTTTTTTTTTTTTTTCAGCTGTGTTGCGTCGATCTCCATGTGTTCTCCCATTGGGCAGGTCGCCTCCTAGAACCCTGAGTACCACGTGACTTGCGCTGAGCTGCTCTGTCGGCCATATTGTTGGCAAAACTCGCAGATCAAAGGATTGCGCCACTCTGTTCCGTAGAAGCTATATAGTGCTCTAATAGCGACCCTTTTGAGGTTGATTTAGGAAGTAGTTCAAGATGCTGCCAAGCGCGCCGAGACGTAGTTCAAGATGCTGTACGCCGAGACGTCAGCACAACATGAAACACGAATTAGATACAACGGTAGCATGTGCGTTTATTTTGGAGTGTGCTGCCATAAATCCCTTGGCATATGTTTAGCTCTAAAACCTTTTGATCAAGGAAATTTAAGCAATGGGGTCATGGCTCGTCGATTGTTACTGGGCAATTATTGTTTCCACAACATAGAACGTAAAACAAATCAAGCAAAACTTATCATGGGATCGAATAAACAATTATAATCCGCCCATGACGTGCTGAAGTGGCGGTTCCCAATACAATACAGGTTCATGAACAACTTTAGTTTGTGAAAAAGTAAAGCTGAGCTGCTTCTTGAGCCACCTGAAGACGCTGCATTATGAAAAATGTCTATACTTAGCTGGCAAGCGTCACCATTGCTGGGCACTAAGGGTTATTTCTACATAGTCATTTGTTCGAACGTCTGCGGTTCGAAACTGACATGGAAAACATAACGCTTGCGGCGCCTGAAATAGTTGCATGGCCGCGAATGACGTCACAAACAAGCTATGTATTGGTGCGAAAAGATTTACGCGCTGAGGCAGACAAAGACCTCAGAGACTGACGGGCATGTAAAAAGATGCAAAGAATCTCAACTGCCATCGGACTACATATCCCTTGGCAGCAGCCAAAGAAAACCGTTTTTTGTAAGTTTGAAAGGGAAATGGTTGTTACCGGGGATTAGCTTTCCCCATCCAATGACCGTAACTTTTGTAAACAGATTGTAGGGTGGCCTTGGAGCGCACACAGTGCCAATGCGTCCATTGCCCATCTCGAAGTCAACAGGGTCGGCGAGCTTTGCCAGGCCAATGTCGTCTTTCCAGGAATAAAAATAGTTCTCGTGGACGATGAACAACTTCACCTGTAAGAAAGATTTTTCGTTTTTATTTTGTGATATTCGCCCTCGGATTAAGAACAAATCAAGCTCCATCTCAGAACCTGATCTATACGTTGAACTTAATACACCCTGAAAGAACGGATAAAGAATTAAAAGAAAATAAATATTTTTGTAAGATGATCACATTTTTTCATGCAAAAACGAGAGCTATTAGAATGTGACTGAAAGAAAGGAGGTTCAGTTGTGTCACCTCCAGTGAGATCTTCCTGCCTTGGACAAGGCCTCGGCGTCTCGGGAGCCCCGCAGGCAAAGCATGGCGGGAAGCATACATCGCGTGCTGATTACCGGGTGTTCGGAAAACACGCCCTACCGTTCTAATCATGTCGTTGCCTATCACCTGTTCACTAAACAACTTGAAAGCCCGGCCACTGCTTTTGGAAACAGTCATAGCATTTGAATTTAAGAGTCGCGGCTTTCAAGGCCCTCAATACCTCTCTATCTCATTATGCGGCTCGCTGGTTTGAATATGTGGAAGCAAAAATAGTTTCATGTGAAGCTAAGTATAGCGTCTAATAAAATTAGTTTAGTTTATAAATTTTGTATTTAGAGCTCCACAAGAAGGCTTAATTTTGGGAAGAACAAATATTGACACACAAAATAATCTCCATTTAGCCATTAAAGAACCGTGAATTAATATTGAAAGTGAATGTTTTTTCTTTGTAAAAACTTACATTCACTACTGCGACTTACCGTAAAATTCCGAGCAAGCGCCCCCACCCGAGCAAGAGCCCCCCCCCCCCCTCCCCCCAAATTCACCGCTAATTTCACATTTCCGCGCCGTTCCGGGAAAGCGCCCCCCTCCCCGCTCTGCACCCCTATCACGCACCGCGCTGACCGCGCCCAGGCAACACTGGCCTGCGAAGTTCAGTCCAAGAATTCAATCCAATCCAATCCTAGTTTGCAGCCCGATCAGCCCGGTCACTACGCGCCATTGTCGCTTTCATTTGGGGGTGTCAGGTGGCTATGCATTCTTACACAGTGGCAAAGAAAATCAAGATCGTCCGATGGCATTGTAAAAACAGGAAAGACGTACTCCAGACACCTCAACATATCAAGTTCGACCGGAGACGGGAATGGGACAAGAATTTTGACAATTTGCTACAGTCAAACTACGGGAAACCAAAAGTTCGACGAAAGCTAAGTAACGGTGCGCCGGTGTTCAGTGAATACGTGGACGACGCGCTCTTTTAATACCTGGAGTGCGAAAGAATTGCACAATGAGCCATTAGCAACCGGCTTCTTTCTGAAGAGGCTGTCAAAATAGCCAACGGCATGCAGTTGGAAAACATCGCGGAATGTTGCGAACGTTTTCTTGCGGCCGACGACTCTGAGGAGTCTTTTGGTGGTTTTGAAAGTGATTAACATAGGAGTGACAAATCTTTGGCCTAATAAAGTCTATGTTCTCAGAGATAAATAAAATATTAAATCTGTATGCACTGCGCTTGTTTTTTCTTTTTCTGGCAGAAACATTTTGTCGTCGCCATCTTGAATTTTGGTGCTGTTCCGGGATAGCGCCCCCCCCCCCCACACTTTGCAGGTAATTTTGACTTGCGTGGGGTGGGGGGGGGGGGCGCTTGCTCGGAATTTTACATGTATACAACAGCACTACTCAACTGAACGTGGATGTTTGTCAAGGTATAACTTTCAGATAATGGCGGAACTTTAATTTTTATCTCCCTTTCGTCAAGCTTGATGGCGTAGTAACGGGGATTGCATCATTCCCATAGTCAGAGCGATTACCTTTGGTTGCGATATTAAAATGCAGCCGATATACTGAAAACCATCTCTGCGTAAAGACTACGATTGTGCACGTGAAGTTTAGACCCCAACGAACATTCCTGCCCTTACTGCGTAGGGTTGCATACTCACTGATTATGCGTTGTGCACGATTGTGCACGCAGCGCTCGTTGTTTTATGGAATCATGTGCCCCCCCCCCCGCTCCCCCCACATAAAAACAAAAAAACAAGCAAACGAAAACAAACTACGACTTTTCTTTAGTGCTTAAATTAGTTACTCGCTGCCGGACGCTCATTCTCCGCTCAAACGTAGCGCTAGCAGTCTGAACCAAATGTCAAGCTTTCAGCACTTACCGTTATCTTGTTCAAACGTTATAAGACATATTCTTAAATTTTCAAGGTGATATTAACCGCCGACTGAGCTCTCCGATACATGAAGCTCTATGGCGCCAGTTAGAAAAACCGATCAAAAATAGGCCCTTTTTCCTATTGAGATTTTCAGAAAATCACTCGAAACTATTGAATGCGATCACGATAAGTGCTAAAACTTAGGCACCTGGTTCAGACCGCAAGCGCTACATTAGGCGAGAGGGATTGTTCTGCTATGAATTTATTATTTTTGCATTAAAGAATACGCTGTAATATTTTAGTTTTACTTTTTTAGGGGGGGAAGGGCCTGGTGAGGAGCATCACGGGTCCTTGTCTCGTTCTTTGTGCCCTCAGCCAGCATGTGCAGTTCCTTGGAGAGCGCACCTAGCTCGTTTTTCTCCCCAGGCGTCGCAACCCAACACTACACACTTTTGCTCTTACTGATTGGACCCGAATCCCAACCATACGGTGCAGCAGATGCCATACCCTATCGAAAAGGACCGTCAAAAATGTCTGATGGTCCATCAGGCTGATGCTTTGTCACATTTTGGGACATTGATGTTCTGATAGTTTGATGGTTGAATGGCTTGATGGTTTGATGGTTTGATGTTCTGTCATATTTTGGGACGTGGATGGTTTGATAGTGTGATGGTTTGATGGTCTGTCATATTTTTGGACGTGGATGGTTTGATAGTGTGATGGTCTGTCGTATTTTGAACATCCGATGATTAATGGTTTGACGGTCTGCTGGTCGGTATGAATTTCTAATCACACACATGTAACAGTGGAAAACAAATTTCATTACAGTCCATCGTGAACTTTATTCTGTGGCCATTATTATTTCAAAAAGAAACATCCGAAGGGTTAAGGTACGTTTCGCAATCCCCGTAGAAACCTGAAAGCAATTTCTTTTGTATTTTGGTTATGGCATGTTATTATTTCTATTTAGAAAAGATCAAACGTTAAATTATTAAACCGCAAAAACAAAACGGAAGAGAAAATGCGCTTAATTCATTTAGTACTTTCAAGAATCCACAACGCGGAGCAACTTCACCGGTGCCCGTTGAGTGGCAATTTACACTCTGTCCCCATCGTCCATGCTGGGCATGACTGTGTCGTGCTACAGTGTATATTACAGTAAGTCTCGTCGGCACGACAATACGGAAAGCCTCGTATTACCGTATTCGTGGCTTTGTCAATGTTTTTTTCTCGCAAACATTTAGTTTATATTACACGTATGCCTAGAATTCAATTTCCTACCAAGCAAAGTGCGTGTTTTGTCCCATTTTCTGCCACTTAGATCGTAAACATGATCTACTTGACATACAAAGCGGATGAACAAATTCTTTCATCAACGGACAATAAAACAATTCAAAACAAAACTATAGTCGCAAATTCATACCTGAGTCTATAAGAAGGTGTCTTCGTTACCTTTCAAGTATCCTAGGCCAATTATTGAGGCGAATTATTAGGGATTGAACACCCTGTCATTGAGAAACGCCGCTGTCAGCTTTACTCACCGAATCTATAATTAATGCATGCAGGACGACGTGATGTCATTGGCGCCTTCCCTTGGCCACAGCTGGAACCTCCAGTATATAGTCAGGTTATTTACACTACCGAAAGATGTCATGACAACCATTATCAGCATCTTTGCATTCTGATGGTCTCAACCGGGCAACATCAAAACGTTTCGATTGTCAGTCAGTCACCACAAGAAACGTTTTGTCGGTCTCTGAGCTACAAACAGACGCCTTTAATGCTCTTTCAGCCACCATCAGGAAATGTTTGATGGTCTATCAAGTACCATCACGTAAGCCTGTCGGATCATCAAAGAAGTTTGAATGGCCATCAAGGTCTGTTGGGCCATCATATAAGGTTTGTTGGACCATCAAGAAGGTGTGCTGGTCCACCAAGAAAGTGTGATGGTCCATCAAAAAGTGTGAAGGGCCATCAGAAAGGTCTGAAGGGCGATCAAGAAAGTCTGATGGACCGTCAAAATTTTCTGATGGTCTTTTCGATATGGTATCTCTGCCCCGCGCTGACCCCCCGCTCCGTGCCCTAAATAAAGTCCAACACTACAGCTCTATGAAGGCCCTTTCACTTATTACCGTGTTTGTATGTTATGTTGGCTGCGCTCCGATTCTGTAAGAGTAGATTCGTGTTACACTCGCTGGTCTAACATGTAAGTAAGAATTGAGTGCCACTCTAGTTCTTGCAATAAACGAACTAGCTTTAACTTTGTCGCCCCTGCCAAGTGGACGCTTTCACATTGTCAGCGCGCTTTTTCTGGGTTGGGCCATCCATGGGGAAGTCATTGAACGGCGTCACTTTTCCACCATCGCTTCGGTTCGTCTCGTTCTTGAGGGTGCCCCCCTGGTAGAAACGATTGCGCTTCAGTTGAATCTAGCTCGGCGCTACATAGCAATCTGTGTTACTAAGGCCCCTTATGTGTTACCACTGCCTTTTCCCTTTTGCAGTAGGAAAGGGGCGATTTTTTCATGATTGTTTATTCGTACGAGGCGTTTTGTCCAGGCCCATGTGTAAGCAACACAAGTTCACATTCCACTTCACTCTTGCGTTAAACAGCTCGCCAACAGCAAAAAACAATTCCCAGCAATATAGTCACCCCGCGTACAAGAAAACACAATCGGATCCCGCTCTTCGCATTTTGAGGATGATAGTTTCCCCTTGCGCACCGACTGGCTCTAGTAAGCTTCATTAGTACATTTGTTTGCTTCAGTAACGAAGGCTGACTTAGGGTTGGACATACGTTTCAAGTCCGCGGTTAGCCTGAACTTGTATCCAATCCACAACTTACCTGGACTTTTTTTATCGAAGGAGAAAATGCAGCATTAAGAATTTCTTATCTAAAGGGGGTTGAGCGACAGAAGGCTCACGGAAATGAGTGTCTCGACTGGCGTTCGCGTAGTCCACGACTATTGGCGGTGTGCACACACTTCAGATTGCGCTTTTCTAGCAATCATCATCATCGTTTGTGGCGTAGCGGGTAGGAGAAAGTTAAGATGGCGCAAAATATCTCTCGGCTCCTCAGCTCGTTTGATGTGTTGTTGACGTGGTTCGCACCTGTTTCACATTTTTTTTGTCCACTGGTGTTTGTGACATAAAATGTTATTAAAACTTGAAGACGCATAGACGCGCAAAGCAAACTCTTCTTGCCCTGAACTGTCGAAGCTCCATTTGGTGTCGCTACAAGCCAAGCTCAAAAACCGATCGCGTGTTAGTAAAGTAAGTACTTCAATGAAAACGACTTCGTGTATTTCGTTGCTTTTGCAGTTTTTTTTTTGAGTGCTGGCATCTAATTAGTTTTTTTCTATTTTGCAAGCCAATAAACATGTTTCCCCAAAGCAACTGGCCGGGAGAGATGGTGACTGACTAAAAGAGATGTTTTAACTAAATGCCTGCATTATTCGCCCGTTCCAATAAAACAAATGCAAAACCGTCACCGCAATCGACGACTGTGAGTCGTCGATTGAGCATCCGCATTTAATACGCATCCGCCGATTTCGTATCCGCATCCGATCCTCATCCATCATGTTCTTAAGTAGTTAAAGAGATAAGATAATCCGCCAACCAAAAATTGAAATAGTAGCGACATTACGTTTCGAAACCGTTCGTTTCTTCTTCAGGGGGATGAATGAAGGACAGCAGCTTCTTTTTCTTCTAGATGTTGAGCGACTTCTTTTTCTTTTTCATTGGTCATAGTAGGCTGGTCGTGCCGAGCGCAGGCTGTTATAACATCTTGGAGGCCGGTAATATATAAAGTTGGAAGTGCCCCTAAGGACCGATTGATGTTGTTAGAGGTTGTTTGTATGTACCATGACCCTACGAGGTGTCTTCTACGTAGATTTGATTCCGTGTCTAGGATGCTTGCGTTTTTAAAGGCAATGCGGTGGTCGAGAGTCTCGCAATGTTCAGCGAGAGCACTGCGTTCTCTGTCGAAGTTTCGCACGTCGTTTTTATGTTGGCGGAGTCGATCGTGGAAGTTCTTCGATTCGCCGATATAGGAGGCGGGACATTGGGAGCATGGAATCTTATAAATGACGCCCTGGGCCCTGTCCTTCGGTGGCTTGTCCTTTGGGCGGGGTAGGAAGTGCCCAAGAGTTGACACCGGTTTGTGTGCAACCATAAGATGTTCCTTTGCGAATAGTCTGGATAGTAGTTCGCTCGTTTCTTTCACGTAAGGGATGCTGACGCGTGCTAGCGGTTTGGAAGCTGTTCTTGCAGGTTGGTTTATCCTATTATGGTTCTGACGGCGAACCACATGGCGAATGAAATTACCGGTATAGCCATTCTTTTTTAGGTCGCTGATGATTGTTTGTTCCTCTTTTCTTTTGTCGTTTTCAGAAGAGCCCACAGCCTTAGCTCTCGTAAACAGTGTGGAGACGACAGACGCCTTGTGGCTAACCGGGTGGTTGGAATCGAACCGGAGGTAACGTCCGGAGTGAGTTGGTTTCCTGTGCACGGTAAATTTTAGGGTATCACCTTGTCTTCTGACCAGCACATCGAGAAAGGGCAAAGTGTTGTTGTGTTCGTGTTCCACGGTGAATTGTATAGCCGGTTCTATAGAGTTGAGGTGGCCGAGGAAGTTGTCCACTTCTGATCCTTGTGTGATGCAGAAGCAATCGTCAATATACCGTAGGAATATCTGGGGTCTGGATGCAAAAGATTGTAGAGCCTTCTGTTCAATTACTTCCATTGTCAGGTTGGCCATGGCAACGGAGATGGATGCGCCCATTGCCGTGCCACTAGTTTGTTGGTAGAATTGTTGTTTGAAGGAGAAGTAAGTATTGTTCAAGCAGAATTTTAGGAGACGACATATCTCATCGATGCTGAGGCAAGTTCTTGTGTCTAAGTCTTCATCCTTCTCGAGAGCTTCTCTTGTTGCGGTGACAGCCAGAGGGATCGGGACGTTTGTGAAAAGGGATACAACATCGAATGATACCAGACACTCGTCATTGTCGACCCTTATTTGCGATATGCGTTCTACAAAATCGCTGGAATTCCGTACGTTAGTCGGCGTATTCCCGGCAAGAGGGGATATTACTCTGTGTAAGTAGTCTGACAAAGCTCGAAGTGGTGAAGTGGTGAAGTCAACGATGGGTCTCAGAGGAACGTCGGGCTTATGGATCTTGGGAAGTCCGTAAAATCCTGGAGCGAATCCATTTCTGCAAATAAGTCGAAGATAAAGGTTCTTTGACTCCGGGTAGTTTTTAAAAATTGTTGCCAGCATGCTGTTTAAGTTTCTCTGTATGACGAGCGTCGGATTCCGTTTGAGCTTCTTGTAGGCGGAGCAATCAAGAAGTTTTTGGGTCTTTTCTTCGTACGCTACTCTGTCAAGGACGACAGTCGTGTTGCCTTTGTCCGCTGGTAAGATGACGATGGTGCTGTCTTCTCTGAGCTTGCGGAGCGCTGTGTGTTCCTCCTTAGAGATGTTGTATGGTTGACGTCGTGGGAGTTTCGACAGTGCGCTGATTGCCTTTAGACGGATTCCTTCCCGTATGCTAGGATCCATGTGCATGATGCCGTCCTCGATGGCAGCAGCCATATGAGCCAAAGGAGGCCGTGTGGTGGTGAGGTTGTAGTTATGACCCCTGGCGAGGACATCAATTTCATGTTCAAGGTGATACCCTAAAATTTACCGTGCACAGGAAACCAACTCACTCCGGACGTTACCTCCGGTTCTATTCCAACCACCCGGTTAGCCACAAGGCGTCTGTCGTCTCCACACTGTTTACGAGAGCTAAGGCTGTGTGCTCTTCTGAAAACGACAAAAGAAAAGAGGAACAAACAATCATCAGCGACCTAAAAAAGAATGGCTATACCGGTAATTTCATTCGCCATGTGGTTCGCCGTCAGAACCATAATAGGATAAACCAACCTGCAAGAACAGCTTCCAAACCGCTAGCACGCGTCAGCATCCTTACGTGAAAGGAACGAGCGAACTACTATCCAGACTATTCGCAAAGGAACATCTTATGGTTGCACACAAACCGGTGTCAACTCTTGGGCACTTCCTACCCCGCCCAAAGGACAAGCCACCGAAGGACAGGGCCCAGGGCGTCATTTATAAGATTCCATGCTCCCAATGCCCCGCCTCCTATATCGGCGAATCGAAGAACTTCCACGATCGACTCCGCCAACATAAAAACGACGTGCGAAACTTCGACAGAGAACGCAGTGCTCTCGCTGAACATTGCGAGACTCTCGACCACCGCATTGCCTTTGAAAACGCAAGCATCCTAGACACGGCATCAAATCTACGTAGAAGACACCTCGTAGAGTCATGGTACATACAAACAACCTCTAACAACATCAATCGGTCCTTAGGGGCACTTCCAACTTTATATATTACCGGCCTCCAAGATGTTATAACAGCCTGCGCTCGGCACGACCAGCCTACTAAGACCAATGAAAAAGAAAAAGAAGTCGCTCAACATCTAGAAGAAGAAGAAGCTGCTGTCCTTCATTCATCCCCCTGAAGAAGAAACGAACGGTTTCGAAACGTAGGGTCACTACTATTTCAATTTTTGGTTGGAGGATTATCTTATCTCTTTATTATTTACCCAACCAGAGAGAATTCTCTCAAACATGTTTACCTTCAAATCTTAAGTAGTTGTATTCACATCCGCAGATCTTGTACCCGCATTTGAGCCGCATCAGCGAAATTCGAAACCGCATATGGTAGTCGATAATATGTACGCATTCGCACACCGACCAATCACAGCGCCGGAGGGCGGGGAAAAACCCGACCTCGACCAATCACGGCGTGGCAGGGCGAGGCTTCTTCATATCTCCCATCCCAGTGACCAATGACAGGTCATGGGCACGCCCACAGCAATCACCGACATAGGAGGCCCCACCCACAGGGCATTGACCAGTGACCAATCGGAGCTCATCAAGGTCCCGCCTCCGAGGCACGCACATAGTTGTGAAGTCATGTCCGCGGCGCGTGCCAGACCCGTGGAATGACGCAGCACGGGATGTCATCACCAGGTGTTGACAGGCGCTGTCATCACGTGATAACAGCCACCTTGATCTCACCGGGTTCGAGCTACATCAAACAGAGGGCGCTATGCGCTATGAGATTGGAATTTCGGCGCGGGAAATTAGATTTTCCGGCCTTCAATGCTTCGGTCACGTGACGACGAAGGTCATGTTACATTTTTTGAATCGCTGCGCGGTAAATGTTTTATTCGCTAAAAAAGGTTCGGCGGTGGCTGGGAACGGACCCGGTACCTTGTTACAACAGTCCGACGCTCTACCGCCAGAGCTACAAGCACTTTTTTTTTTCTTTATTGCAACACTGATAAGATGTCGCAGAAGTCCCAGAAGTCGCACATTGTTTTTGCGACATCTTTGCTCGTGCTAGTTATCTGTATATCGAGCGCGTATAATTCAGATCACGTGTTAAAGCTGTCCTGCTATTTGGCTTTTGTAACTGGTTCAAAACTGTTCACAGCGTTTGAATGCGTCATTGCTGGAGGTCATGTGACGAACGTCGTGTGATGTAGTATTATGTTAATGGCTGGGCGCTAATGTTGCTCGTCTTTCTATCGCGTGATTTTGCGCGCGATTCAAACAGTGCTCGCGGACTCGCCACCTTGTGGCGCCCCCGCATAGCTATCGCATTTGGGCACGGACCGTCACACGTGCGACGGAGGTCGATCTGACAAGATGCTCCCCGGGTAGCACGCCAGAGGAATGCCCAACTTGGGCAAAGGTCTGGCAAACATAAGGGCCCAACTTTGGCGCAGTTAGGTTTTTGCACCATGGCACTCATCAGTGCCAAAGTACGGTGCCTAACTATAGGCTTAGTTGGGTGATTCTAGGGCATGCCAAAGTTTGGCTCTTCTCTGGTAAGCCAGAGGAGTGCCAAAGTTGATGCCATACTTGAGCCATAACTGCCATAGTAAATCCTAATCTGGGAATTCGGGCGGTCCGCCAGAGGAGCGCCAAAGTTGGTGCAATACTTGAGCCACAACTGCCATAGTAAATCCTAATCTGGGAATTCGGGGCATGCCAAGGTTTGGCGTTTCTCTGGTCCGCCAGAGGAGCGCAAAAGTTGGTGCCATACTTCAGCCAGAACTTCCAGAGCAACGCCTAATTTCGGTATTTGGGACGTGCCAAAGTTTGGCTTTTTTCTGGTTTTGGCCCAAAGATGCCAGATGAGAGCCGAACTATCAGAAAATGAAGCCTAACTTTGGCACTTGTTTGGCGATTTTGCCCCAAAAATGCCAGATCTCAGCCGAACTACAAGGAAGTAAGCCGAACTCTGGCACATCTGTGGCAATTTTGGCCCTAAGGTGCCAGATGACTGCCGAACTATAGGAAAGTGAAGCCTAACTTTGGCACTTGTTTGGCGATTTTGGCCCTAAGATGCCAGATGTCAGCCGAACTACAAGCCACTAAGCCTAACTCTGGCACATCTGTGGCGATTTTGGCCCAAAGGTGCCAGATGACAGCCGAACTATCAAAAAGTGAAGCCTAACTTTGGCATTTGTTTGGCAATTTTGTCCCAAAAATGCCAAATATCAGCCGAACTACCGGGCAGTAAGCCTAACTCTGGCATTTGTTAGGCGATTTAGGCCCACATATGCCAGATGACAACTGAACTACCGGGCAGTGAAGCCTAAATTTGGCCCTTGTTTGGTGAATCAGGGCCAAAATACCCAGACTCTTGCCAAGGAAGGTCAGGTTTGGCTCTACTTTGGCTTTTTCGGGCTTTGTAATGCCCTAAACTCCCAGACAAAAGCCAAATTTTGGCCCAGAACTCGGTGCTACCTGGGTCGTGCGTCAACTTCTGGATGGCTGCGCGGAAGAACACACTCGATGGAGCAATGTCGAAGCCTGCGCTGCCCATTGAAAAGCAAACAACATCTTTGTGTCTGCGTTCGATCATTGGTGAACCTCGTAGGTTTTGGCAATTTCATTCCGTATGAAATGGACCCTATTGTCTTCGGGATAATATATCACGTCTACGAACGTTTCAAGGAACGAGACAAGGAGTGACAATTGCACGAGCAGCCCTTTGTGTTCTATTCACAATGGTCGGGCAAGCTGTTGACCAAAGTAACCACGTCAGAGACGACGGATGTGGTGCAATGCACCTCGGATACGCTGAAGACAATGAAACGCGCAATGACTTGTAAGCACCATATTGAAGCCGCCTACATCCATTGCCTGGAAACCGACATTCTTCGATATCGCCTGATCACCGCGTATACCATTGACTCGTAGAAGTAAAACAAAAAAGATCACTAAACCTAAGATGATTATGTGCGTGTGTCTTTATTTCTCTTCTGCGGGCGGTCGTGTTGCTAAGGAAAACACGGAACCCTGATAGGGGTCTGGTCAGTCTCCTATTGACCTACGTATAGATCGGTCGCGAAGAAGAAGTAACATGAGTGATCGGTTTTGCGTGAATCTATTCTCAAATGTATCGTCGGAAAGTTTTTACGATAACAGTTTAAGCAAGTTCAAAGTACAGTTGTCTCGGACTATCGTACTAATCGAACCGTACGAAGTAGCCCTAGAAGAACTGAATTTCCGATCTAGCATTAAGAATGTGACAAGTCCATTTAACGAGCTGTACTTGGTCACGCCTAGGGTACCGGGAAGGTGGAAGGGCCCAAAAAGATGCGAATACACCCAAAGCAAGATTTTATCGCGCTAGTGAAAAGCGGCCTGCGAGAGCTCTTTGGTGCCAAGACGATTTTCGAGCAAAGAGGAAAATGTTACTCTATAAGCTTCCAGAGAAACGACGCACTGCGCATGTCCCCTACATTGTAAAAAAAAAAAAAAGCCTCGGACTTGCAGATATTGTTTTTGGAATAGGTCAGCCCTTCGAAGGCAGCCACGTGGAGCAAGATACATTTGATTGGAGGTAGAGGCAGAGCTGACGAGGTTTAAGCACGTGATGACGCAGGATCGAATTGAGACCCCCTAGGGCTTCTACGAATCGCCAGAAGATCTTATGAACGCGATAAACAGCGCGTACCAATCTCATCTTAAGCTCAATTTCTCAAATATATTGCTTCGTTATAATTCCTACATCAAAGTCGTAGAGTAACGGCTGCACCAGAGTGGGTATATCTTAATCAATGCTCACTTATCCCACATGCCTGGCTTCGGCCAGAAAAGCCTGCACACTTTCTTCTCGGTGGCAGACCGTGATGTTATATTATTTCCCAGCAAATACATGTTTACCTTCTCTGATATCATAGAAGCGGAGCACGTCGGCAACGTGAAAGCCACCCCCTTGTGCGTCGTGCCCTTCGTAGTGTCAAACGGAGAAGAAATGATATCATATCCCTTCAATCTACCACAGTATAAGAAGCTTGTCGTGAAATAATATAGCACCTTTTGCCTTGAGCTTGTTGGCAAGAGAGGAAGCTACATCACATTTCTTGACGTAACGGGTCGCGTGGCAGCCACTTTTCATTTTAGAAAATGCACGTTAAGTACCCACCGTGTTGTTTAGAACATTTTTCCTCTTCAGGAGAAAGACCGCTAACGCATTTTGTGTCCGGGCCCCATTTCCAAGTGGGAAGCAGACTACTGTTGGACATTTATTAGAGGCTATCGCCAGTGCTTATAAAGTGAGTTGCCCCGCACCTGTGTCGAAAACTTTTTTTCCACGGGTAGAGATATTGAAGAGCGAATGAGGCAGGGTTCCTCGCTAAGGGACACCGTAAAGAAGGGAACTCGGCGTATGTATCGAAGCACCAGAGACGAGTTTCTCCAAAAGTTTTAGTCTGGCTGAGGAAATAAAATAAAGGCATTGACCCAGATTCGTTCAGTTTCTGGACGGCAAAAAAAAAAAAAAACGAAAGGTCATGCATTACTTTTTCGATACCTAAAAATGACGGGCGATATTCTTACCCTCCATGAGCGTTTCTGTCTGTGCACCAGTGGAGGGCTCGATCTATTCTTTCTTCCGCCTACGTATTTCGTTTTGAAAAAGTCTGAAAATATGGAATTATTTCCAGTCGCCACAACAACACCCATTTCCGTCTTAGAATTTTACGTTCCCTCTCTAGGACCTTACTTCTACGACCTGAAATCAAGCTTCCTGCACATCCAAACAGAAATCGTGCGAGCCAATGGCGATCCCGCGAGCACCACCGCGACGGGTGACGCACGATAAGGTCATACCGGTTCAGGCCTTTGGAAGCTCCCGTTTTAAATACTTACACGTGTATCTGAATCAGACTTTGATGAGCCAGTACGAGAATTATGCTTATCGTTCCTAGCTCGATATTCTCCTGCACGCAAACCAGGTCAGTAGAGATCACTCTCTTTTTAAAATGCCGTACGAAAGAGACCCGGTAAATACGTCTGAAACGCTCGACATATCAGGCTACGGCCTGATATCACGTTTTAAAAGAACTGGAGGAAGTACGCTCTGTTATCTGTTTTCTCCTCTTATGACGGACCTATCTCACCAAGAGAAGCTTATCTTGAACGTGGTGGACATTCGCAATGTGCTGCGGCAAAATACCAAAATACCGAAGCGTGCTCCACATTCGAAGAGTGAAAGTAGCCCCGACGGTGCTTGTGGGCATCCAAAAACGTCTGCATTCCTCTCTCGCGACTTATCTACTACGTTAGTTGCCAAGAACCGTTTGTCCCGGAGTGTCGCACATTGTCCTCGACGATCTGTATCCGCATCGAGTGCCGTCAGAGCTCCTCGTCGCTTTCGTCAAGAGCGAGGTGTTTCAGGGAAGTTGCAAGCACGACCCCTTCAAGCTCGAAAACTTCAACTTGAAAACGGCAGTCCTCGACGTGGGTGGATTACGCAGACGAGGCAGTTTGATTTTTTTCAAGATCTACACATTAAGGCCTTAATGAGCTTCCAACACCACTCCATCCAAGAAACTTCCCCTACTCTCAAGGTGCTTCTCAAGAGATTCTTTTCTGCTCTACTGCATTTTGACTCCGGACAGTGAAGAGCAGAGTCTGTGTCCAATATCCACGACGAACGTGAGATTCATTTTGACTTTCAAGCAGCATCTAACTAAAGCCATCACCATTCTCTTCATGTCAAAAACGCTTCACATTTTGGAAATTGACAAGGAGACAAACGTCAAGTTTGCCGGTTGAAATGGAAGAACACGAATTTGACCAATGTCCGCAGGAAATCAGTGTCGCGTCCCGGCGCTCTTAGAAAAAAGGGTATCTATAGTCCTCTCTAAAGAGAGGAACGGTCTCCCAACCTATGCTCCTCCATAAGAAAAGAAACTTTCGTTCCTAAAGCAGAGAGCAAAGTTCCTCCGTCACCTTCATCTCACTATGGCGGCCTCGAATCGAGCAAATCGTGCTCAATAAGGCTTAACAAGGACGCTACGTCTCTTGTACGGGACGAAAGTAGCAGCAAATAAAAGCGAAACACGAGTTTCCGCGAACTACGTTTATTTCCGAAGCCAGCTTCTCCCCGAAGGCTAAGAGACTTCCTTTTCAAAGGCAGTTAACTCAGTCTTCTCGTCGTCAGCACTGCGATGTTAAACGGAGACAACAGATACCCAGTTACCTCACGCACTTTACGTGTTACCTTTGCTATTCCTCGTGTCACAATTTCTTTGTCAACCGCACATCACGGAGCAAAGGTAAACCAATTCGCGAAACCAAAAGCCGCTCTCGAAAGAACAAACTCGAAGCCGCTGTTGCAGGGTAACCAGAAATTATCGCGTAGCGTGAAAGAAGGTTAAATCGCTTGCCACCAGATTGCAGTGTCAAGCAGAGTAATTGCAGGTAGCCAGGTTAGGTGGTGCTAGGTAACCCCTAATTCATATACTACAATACATATTTGTATTTGCTTCCTCCACCATTGCGCTCTCGGGATCTTACGGAACCTTTACAATACACACATGTAGAGACATTACGCATACTACAAGCAGCAGCTGAACGTGTACAGTGAGCGTATACACATACACGGCACCATACTCGGGTAGTAATGCAATTACAATGATTGAATTACTGTGATTTAATTACTTTGCTTGGTAATTTGTAATCGTAATTAATTACTTTCGGCTAAAAGGAATTTTAATTGTAATTTAATTACTTTCTAGCGTCAGAAATTGCAAAATTTCAGACGCAATAAATTACTTTTGTAAAAATTCGCGGCGCCGATGGAATCTCTCTGAAAGCGTCAGCGCCCGCACAAGCGACGTAGCTCTCGGTGAAACACCCGCGCACAGACACGCACTCGCACACCCCCACAACATAAATAGCGTCTCATTGCTTGTTGTTTTGTTGCTTTCAATGCGGGCTGGGAGACAAGCCTCTTTAGAGTCGAGCTCAACGGCGCCGTGTAGCGCCGTATGTGATGCGAGCAGAAAACAATAGCGTAAACATGCCAAAATATTGAAAAAAAAAATTGAGCTTCAGCTTTCAACCGAGGTTGGGAATTTTAATTTTCTATGAAATCACTTTTCTATCCTCTTTGCCAGTTTTTTACGTCCCTCTTCTAGAACTGTCGCACATTTGTATCATTCTATTTTTTTTTTCAAATTTATTTTTTGTTGGTTGCTTCGAATAATATTTCGATGAGCATTTTAGAGACTGCCCTCGCGCCTGTGAACAATGTCACCAATGATTCGGGAGCCCCAATTTGGTTCTTATAATATATTTCTGAGCCATTATATATTTAAACTCATAGTAAGTAATTTATAATATCATGATGTTTGCATGTGAATGCGGTCATATTAGCGCGTGTGGATTTTAGTTTTATATTAACGCTTGTAAAGATTTCATATATGACTAATTGCTGAATTTTCATTTGCCTGGCTAACAAAAAAGTCTGTCAACTCAATTTTTTTCTTTAGTTGTCTCAGCGTCTGCCAATATATGAACTAATTTATTATTATTTATTAAAAATATAAGAACGTAGTTATTCATAGCCCCAAACTGCCAAGGCCTATCATGAATTTAACAACATTCATAAAAAGAAAATACGATACGTGGCATTTATGTAGTGATGCTTACGCCACCTTAAACATTTGGTAAAGGAATGAACAAATAAATACATTGCATTCTATAAAACTCATTTAAAGTTACATGGCCCAAGTCTGGTCGCTCTCAGAAATAAGTAATTTTAAAGTAATTGCATTACTTTTAAAAATATACTTGTAATTGTAAAAAAATTGCATTTCTTTTTAAAAATAAATTTGTAATTGTAATTACTTACTTCTTACGTAGTAGAAAATCTAATTGTGGTTAAACTACTTTTGAAACAAAGTAATTGTAATTAAATTATATTTTGAAACCAATTTACCCATGTATGCACGGCACATACAAACATGAATACAACAGCACACAAACCTGATAACTACTTCCGACCTCTGAGTTTCCGTCTTTTATACTGGCCGTTTTGAACGTATGGAATTTCTCGGTGGCAACCATAGCAATAAAAATATTCCCAGCATGTTGAAGAGGAAATTAAAAAGTGCCTATAAGCAAGCTATTGTTTTTAGAAAAGAATATTTAAATCCAAACAGGCTCGCACTCGAATTTAAGATCAAACTGGCGAATAGCCCGGAAATGTTTTTCAACTGCAATTAGTACTTAACCACCGAATATAACGGGATGTTTTTCATAATCTCGGTCCTCACGAAACACTGTATTCGGGAGCGAAATGGTCAAGGGATACAAATGAGCTATTTAACCAAGTTTCACTTAACGAAATGATATCGTAATCACCCAGGACATCATTATCGAAAAAAGTATTAGCCTTCGTACGCAGGCCGCGGACGTTTTGATAAACCACTGAACAGTTAATTGGACAAGCTAGTTAGGCGTAGCTGTGTCACGATCATCATTGCGCCGTGCAACGTCGAAAAATGGTCTAAAAAAGGGAGCCCATTGGCCAAACGTCTGCATTGTTCACTTTGTCGAAGTCATCCTCGTTGACAGCAATGCGAAATGAAGAGTAGCTTTTGTGTCTAGTATTTAACTTGGTGCATGTAAAAGATTTTTCATCCAAAACTGCTGTTAGCACCTCCCCGACATAACTACACGTAGTGTCAGGACTGAGACGCCAAACAAAAAACGCCTTGAGCCTTGGTGCTCTTGGGGTACGATAGCTTACTGCTTGCGCAGGAACAGGATGATGACTTGACTCTCTTTTTCTGTTGAATGAGCGTGAAGCCATCGGCATAGGTAGACGCCTTCGGCACGGTCATCGCGGACGGCAGTTCGGAGGACACAACAGACACAGCAGATT
>JABSTQ010001756.1:0-19254 GCA_013358835.2 Ixodes persulcatus | reverse complement strand
AAAAAAAAAAAAAAAAAAAAAAAAAAAACTAACGAAGAACTGAAGTAATCCGTTACCAATATTTTGTAACGAAATTGCATTACAAATTACTGCTGTGAAAAAAAGTAACGTTGCAATTACAAACTTACTTTAAAAGTAACGGATTACTTCCCAAGCCTCAGCAAATAGCCAGAACGTGTTATAATATCAGGTGCAGAAGTTTCGCACGTAATGATGGCATGCAGTTAGCTAATAAAAATATGTATCAGACGACGCTTCACAAAGCAAGGTAAAACATCGCGGTAAAGCGCGACGAAAAATACGAAGACAACGCCTTCGCCAAGGCGCGGAGGGGAGAGAGGAGCCACGAGTATAAGCCACCTTGTTGCGGCCGCGTCACGTGATTCCAAGATGGCAGTGCCCATGCGAGATTTGAGGGTGAAACGGTCTATAGACAGCGCCCCCCCCCCCCCCCCCCCCCCCCCCCAAGAAGCCCTCCCAAGAAAACAAAAAGAAGAAAAGAAAGCGTCCGTAATGTGAGCTATCCGGATATCTCACATTACGGACGCTTTCTTTTCTTCTTTACAGTCACGTGGTGTCAGTACGGATCTCGTTCATAGGGATATCCCGCGATAAAGGCAATATATTTTAGTAGACGAACTGGCAAATGCGTGCACTTTTGTGTCGTTATTACGGCCGTAATAACGACACAAAAGTGCACGCATTTGCCAGTTCGTCTACTAAAATATATTGCCTTTATCGCGGGATATCCCTATGAACGAGATCCGTACTGACACCACGTGACTGTAAACCCTGTTCTATTTCGTCCCAGGCAAAGTCCAGCCGAGTGATCCCAAAGACGCAGAACTCATGTCAATAACGTCTTGATTATGCTTTATTGATTCCACTCTGGTAGCCAGAATCGCGTCTTAATTCCGAACGCAGATGCACGTCAGCTTAAATCGTCCTCCACAGTAGCCTCCGCGGCGGCCGAGATTCCGACGGCAGTGGCGATGACAGTAGCCATTGTATGGGCAAAAGTATCCTCGACCTGGAAAGAAAGGATGAGGTGCACACGAATTACCTAAAGTCGAGTGTACTGCTCATTCGCCCTTGAAGGGCCTCTTACACGCCAAAAAAAAAAAAAAATTTTTTTTCATGTTAGGCGTTGAAATGGCATATCAGGACTATACAAAAAAAAAGTTTCACTATAGAGTTGCGTAGTTTTTTTTTTTTTTTTTATAAAAAATAGAAATACGAGGCCCAATTCAAAGTTCCCGCCGTGCACTGTGACGTAACAGTGTACCGCAAGGTGTCGGGGCGGTCAGAAGGGAGGCAGTATAAACGGCTCTGAAGGGAGGCATCGCCGGAAGTCACGTCAGTTGTATCCGTCCTTGTGCTTACCGCGAGCGCGTGTAATATTTTGTTTTTAATATTCTTGTTATTCTCCGCACCCCCACGAGCGATCCAAGCAGACAAGGTTTCTTTTATTTGATTTTCATGTAGACGAAGCGGAGTCAAGCCCGGTTCACACAGTTGCGTTTGACTGCGTTTGACTGCGTTGCGGCTGCGAGACACCACGACACCCCTGCTGCTTATATCGCGTGCCAAGAAGATTCCTTGAATTGGATTCCACACTTCATACGAAGCACAGATGTGCCGGTGACTCGCTTTCGGTTCTCGCCGCAACGCAGTCAAACGCACTCAAACGCAAGTGTCTGAACCGGCCTTCAGTGAATTGACGTGATCAACTACAATGCCTAAGGTGCTGTGTGAGGGACTGTCCCGGTATTTCAGCAACTGAAGAAGATATCACACTGCATGCATTTCCGAGAGACATACATCGGCCGCATGTGCACCTAAGTCGGTTGCAAGCTAAGAAAAAACCGGAAATGCCTCTCAGAGGAAAATGTATTCCTACGCCGAGAAACGCCAGCCAATCGTTTTCATGACGTCACGATTCCGTGGACCAATCGCGAACCTTTTGAAAAAAAAAAAAAAAAATCTCAACATGGCTGCTGGCCTTAGCAACGCGACGCTAGTTTCTCGTGGCAAATATTCTGCTTTTTTTGCACCGTGTTTTACGCACCGCTGGCCGCTGTTCAAAACCCGACCTCGCTTGTGCTTCTTGAAGAACCGCTTTGGTGTCGCCGGTAAGGCTGCACCAGGCTGTTTCGTCCAAGAAGAATCAGGGGAATCGCTTTCCGATGTCACCTCAGTGGGATCCATGACGGAAGACAAAGAGAGCGGGGCGCGGTGGTGGTGTCGATGACTTGGGAGGGTGCCGATTTGTCAAACCCGAAAAGTATAATTATTCTTGTTTTCTATTCATCCAACAAAATAAATGCACACATTTTGTGCGCAAAGCCCACAAAACTAAGTAAATCACTAAATATTTATTATTTGCAGGAACTATAAGTGCTTTGTTATTTATAATTTTGGCGAGAGAAAGGTTGGTTTCGTTTTCGCCACTTTCCATCAATCGAAGGCGCTGGAAGACGGTATGTTAGACAGTATCTTGGACAGAAAATGAATTGGGAAGACGGTACATTGGACATGACTTTCTTTCTTTACTAAACAGCTACTTCTTTGACAAAAACGTATTCTAACTTATTTAAACGTCCTGAATGAATTAAATAAATATTGTAGTAGTTTAAGACACGTTTACTGGAGGAAGAAAAAGCAACGTTGCTAGCGAACTACTTTCGTGACGGCGGAGGCACTTCAGATGGGCGCAATGCGCTTGTGGGTGGAGCTAAAGGATTGTTCTTAGGTTGCATCCGACTATAGTAAACAACTTCTACTCATGTTCTAGACAAAATACGTACTTTGTGCTCGACGTTTACTTGTACTGGGTACACTCACCAGTTCGTATTCTTTAGACGGCAGGCATCTTCAGCCTGGAGAGTATCCGATGATTCAACGACCTCGGCGTCTGAACTTCAGCAATGCGATCGGGCGTGCCGTAAGCTAGCAATCCTAATTTCTGCGAGCGTTCTAAATTTTTTTTCAAAACGTGATAGCTTGTGTTGCTCCCAGTATAGCCCTGTATCATCGGACTGACGGCATGCACTCGTACACTGGCTTGTACTCGCAACGCTTTCATCATTGACCTCCATCACGTCGATCCACTAGCTATTCGTCCTCAAATTTTACAGCACGCAAGCTTGTTAGGATAACAAAAAAGGCTTTATAGCTCGCCAGAACAGCAGCACATTTGCAAGCCCCTCGTAGCTCCGTCGTCCTTCTCTTCTTCTTCTGGCTCTACCCCAGCTAGTCAGTTCACGTGAGGCTACCGCCCTGTTACCTGCAGCTCCTTCGTTACAACTGTCACAAAACTAACCAACGGTGCAGCGATAAAGAGCTACCAAAATATTGAGGTGGGCTAGTTGGATATGCATTATCGGAATAAATAGCGCGAAGGTCAAGTACAAACTGACAGAACAGCGCTTGTTCTGTCAGTTTGTACTTGATAAAGAGCTAGTGGAACTGAAACTTCGTTTTGTACGATCGCTCGCACAAAGATCAGAATAAAAAAAAAAAAAAAAAAAAAAGGCTTAGGCACGGTCGCGGGGAGCACGAGGAGTGAAACTCACGTTACTTCCGGTGAACCCACTTTTAGTGACGTAGGTCGATGCCTCCCTTCTGACCGCCCCGACACCTTGCGGTACACTGTTACGTCACAGTGCACTGGCGGGAACTTTGAATTGGGCCTCGTATTTCTATTTTTGATAAAAAAAAACTACGCAACTCTATAGTGAAACAATATTTTTGTAATGTCCTGATATGCCATTTCAACGCCTAGCATGAAAAAAAAATTTTTTTTTTTGGCGTGTCAGAGGCTTTTTAAGAAGTTGTTAAAATGCTGTAACTAATTACCATGGCCAGAGCTATTCATGTCCAAAGTTAACTAACATTGCACTTTCCTGAATCAAACAACACACAAAGTTGTTTTTTTTACTGCGTCGAGATACACTTTTTATTATTATTTAAAGTCTATTTTCGCCATACGTGTAGTGTACGTTTAGTTTTATTCGCGCAAGGGGACTGTATGTGGACCCTGCTGTTGGCTAGCTGACCCTCTCTAACAACTAAATCCACGTGCACGAGTGAACCTGAATAACATTCTTAATTACGATAGCATTTAAACAAACAAGAAGCTAATACCATTTTCTTGTACCACCTGAGACTGGAGAATTTTGAAGAACCAAAAGGGGAAGGGACAGGAACATAAAGACAGAAGGCGTCCAGATGGTTCAAGAAAATGGTAAATCTACACCAGCTCGCCTGCGCCATCACAGTCTTATCCTTAAAAAGCTAATAAACGTATACGCGTATTAAACACACCCGGACGTTATTAGCTCAAACGCACGACTGCATGTTTTCCGCGGCCGTATATAGTTATATTTTCCGCAAGTTACATACATGTGCCTCTCAGACTCTCAAAGCGCTCAGTGATTGAGACCCAAGCTTTCCGTTCCAAGTCGATTTGGAACCAAAGTTTCTTTAAACTGCCAGGGAAACCAAAGAACCATGGTGGGCTATGTTTCAGCTTATATTGTCTGTTGTAGCAGCTCAATGAATAATGTAGACGAATACGAGGATGGAGCTCAAAGGGGTGGTACAACGATATTCAATTGGAATGTTTTTCACTTTACAAGAGTTTACTGGCCCCAGTGGGACCCAACACAGTGTTTACAAACTAGTCCGCTTTGCCCACATTAGGTGTGGGCACTGCGCATGCGCAGGAACCAAATTCGGGAGGAGTGAAGCGTCTGCGCATGTACGGTACCGACAACATCGCCACCGCGGTGGCGTGACGTCAGTGAGTTGAGTTGGTCTGCACTCGCACGTAACGCCATTGACCAAGAAACCTCTTTGTTGCGGTCTAATTTCAAGGATAAGCGCCATTGTTTTCTTTAATGGTGAATTCCACTCGTAGATCCGGAGCGCTTTCCAAAATCCGCGAGGGAGGCAAAATTCCGCTCCGTGGGACCCACTCCGAATTGACGAGGGGAAGATAAACTTGCATTTTTGGAGCGACCTCCTCCACACCCCTCCCCACCGCTTCCCCCTCCGCCGTTCGAAATGGCCGCTGCTCGAACTTGACAAGCCCACCAACGCCTAAGCCGCTGCCTCAGCCGATTGATCTTTCCGACGACCAGTGACAACTGTCACTGCTTAGCTGCAGAAATAACACGCGACATAGGCCGGGCGAAATTATACGTACCACGGCGCCCATGTCACAAATAACGAAGACGTCCGCGTTCGGCACCGTCACATACCTTTCGGGGGGCACGGACAGCGATTGCTAGCGGTGGAGTTCAGATTTCTGGTACGACTTTAATAAACACAGAGGTAACAAACCATCACTTGCACGGTCGTTGCCTAATCTCTTTTTGCTTTATTTTTATTTCACGAGAAAACGCCGGCGGAATGCCGTGCAAAAAGGTAAACAATCATTGGCTGCAGAATGAACAGGCCTAACCTTGCGTCTGCCTCCGGCTTTTCTGTCGTTCTTTTTCTCGTTCTTCCTCTCACGATCACAGATGTCAGCGCTTACGATTTTCCACGCTCCGCAGTCCCGGCTTTGGATCCCTGATCTACGCGAGGTAGAAGCGTTCGAGCCGTCACGATCCCGCGTAAACAACCGACGCACCCGAACAGATCCAACTCGACGACCCGACCGTGGCCCGAGGCCCGACCGGCCCGCCGACCTCTCCAGCCTCGCCGCGCATGCGCACTGCCAATTTAGAAGGAAATCACGTGGATCTGTGAAATCCCGCAGAGCAAGTTCGGCGGGGTTTGAGGCACTCCGTGGAGCGGCGTTGCCAGAGATCTACGAGTGCATGGAAGATGACCAGCTCGAGCCAGATCTGCGAGCGGAATATGCGCGCTCCAAATGGAGCATTTTTGGAGCGCTCGAGATCTGCGAGCGGAATAGGTGAGCGGCGTTTGGCACAAGTCACCGGGACAAGCGTTCGCCGAACACAGCATGGCAAGTGATGCAAGGGGTAGCTTCGCGAAGCAATCCATGAGCCACGGTTGTTGCGGTGTTTTTGTCGTTACGGTCGTTTTGGTTGCATGCGAACGTAATCGTTGCAAGTGTGTGAACCAGCCTACTGTTGACAAACGATGAGATTGAGCTGCAAGCCTGTGCAAGCATAATTTTGAAACCTCCAGACAGTAGTTTTCAGAACCATGCTTAGACAGGTTTGCAGGTCATCATCGTCGTTCGTCAACACCTCAACAAAATTTCCCAAGGAACCGGAAGTTGCCAAACGCCGCTCACCTATTCACCATAAGTCTACCCTTCGCAAAACTTGATGATTTAGCGTGGGGGTCGCGGTCAGCGTTATTGGATGACTTTTCTGGAACTGCCTTCGGTTCGCCAATGATGCGGCTTTTCCCTTTATAACGGGCGAGCTCGAAGAGTCTTCGTGCCCTAGCAAAAACATGTACAGCCCTTTCACTTCACGTGAAGATGGAGGATCAGCGAAGCTGTTATCTTTACGACGCCTAGGACGATGCGTAGAGGACGACTTCTAGGAGGGTAACGTCTAGGATGACCTCAAGGACTTCTAGGACGACCTCGAGGATGACTTCTAGGACGACTCCTAAAGAAATTCAGCCTTTCCACTCTAGTGAAAACCAGAGTGGAAGGGCTGGAAAGATTGCCGCCATCTATGATCGACGGCGGCAACCAGACAATCGGCAATGCAGTTGTCTGGTTTGCCGCCGTCGGTGATAGATGGCGGTAGCTGTCCAGAGTACCTGACAAAGGCATTTGAGTGGGAAGATGGTAACACACCAGTAGCGGACCTGATCACAGTCAGTACCTACAATGCGCTTATTAAAACCATATGCCAAGATATACCTTTGATTAAAACAGTTTCTCGCTACCACCGCTAGGGGATTCTTTCAGGCTTCTGGTTGACCAAGAGAGCATGTCAAGCCCATATTCTGCGTCTGGTACACGCCCCGGCTCTGCGCACGCTGTTGCGAATTGCCGAAATAGCTCGTGGGACTGCGGGCAAAAAGAGAAGAAGAAAGAAGTCGCGAAAGAATGGACTGATGCGCAAAGACCTCGGAAAAGCTTCCCCTGCACAGTTTCCTGTACATATGTAAATATCCCATCAGTAAATGAGTGTATTTCTTTCCGATTTAACAGCCTCGAACGAATTATTCCGCCTGGAAGTACAACATGGTGCCGAAACCCGGGACTGAGGATCGAACAGCGTAAGCGGAACTCCGAACGTTGCCGACCGACTACACTCAACTGCTGTGGGATCTTGGACAGATACATATGGAACGCCTGAAATCGAAACGCACCGTCCAACGTTCGCAAAACACCCGGCTCATCAACGAAGCTACTGCAGTTCTTGAAACTGCAGACCTGGCTACTCTGACATCGCTGCTCGAACGACTGACTACGAGCAACAACGAGCTCCGTCAAATTAATAACGAGACCGAAGACCACATCAGCGATGGAGACCTCGTAACAGAATACACTGCAGTAGTCGAGTACGATGACGAGGCTACGAGAATGATCGCCGTGCTGGGTAGCAGGGCATCTACCCTCCGGGAGAAGGAAAGACAATCGCCGCCTCCGCCATCGGTGTCGACGCAGTCAGCAACAGCGACCGGAGAAACAGCACAAGCTAATAGGGCCACGGGAGTCAAGCTTCCCAAGCTACGTCTCCAGACCTTCAACGGCGACATTGGTGGATGGCAGAGCTTCTGGGAGCAGTTCTCTAGTGCAATCCATGATAACGAGAGCGTCCCGCGCTGCCAGAAGTTTCACTATCTGCGGACGCTTGTCACGGGACCAGCGGCTGCAGCGATCGCAGGGCTACAAGCCACTGACGCCTGCTACGATGACGCCATAGAGATTCTTTCCGGTCGATTCGGAGACAGACGACGGATCGAACAAGACCATCTGGCAAAACTGCGGACGTTGCCCTCCGTCAGTTCATCAAACGACACCAGAGGTCTACGACGGATGTACGACCACCTACAGATAAACATCCGCGGAATGAAGACTCTCGGGTTTGGGTCAGACACGTATTCCACGATGATGGCTGACATTATACTGAGAGCACTACCGAAAGACCTAGTCGTCGATTACTACCGACGAACTAGCTCCACATACCCAACAACGTCGACTGAAGCCGTCCAGCAGAGACATGAAGCAGCACACGCTTCAAGCCACAGCTCCGCTATCTCGGCCAGCACACTCCCAATAGCTCCGCTTGTTGATGGGGAACTTTCACGGATCCTGAGCTTCCTTCGGGCCGAGGTGGAAAATAGAGAAAGAGCCGGATTAACTGAGACGACAAGCCTAGCGTCAAGACAGAATCAGAAAGATCACACACGACGATCGGCAAACTCTGCAGCTGCAGTGTTACAGACAAACACAGAACCCGGTTGCATCTTCTGCAAATCGAGTAGGCAGGCACTCAACTGACACCTGCTCTAATGACTTACCACATGAGGAAAAAAGAAAGCGACTGTCGGGTGACATGCGGTGTTTTCGATGCACTAAAAAAGGACATCGAGCAAAAGACTGTCGAGGAAAGGTTTCATGCTCCACGTGCTCAGGAAGACACGTCACGTCAATGTGTGACCCGAACTGGAAGCCGCGTTCAAAGAGTCCTAGTCAAGAAACCGTGATTACCAGTGTACAGAACGCCAGCTCCGGAAGTCTGGAAAGATGTAGCCTTGACAACGAGGTCCTCCTCCAAACGTTCCGGGCCTGGGCTGTCTCAGAGGACCAAAGCTGCTACTTCCGAGCCATCATCGACGGAGGGAGCCAGCGGACATTTATTCGCACGGATATGTCCCGCCTACTCAACCTCGAAGTTCTGGGACAGATCAGCCTCCGTTTGAACACGTTCGGGAACGCAAACGCCCAACCTCAGCAACTACGACTGGTCCAAGTGCGCCTTCGCAGTCAGTTTGACAGCACAGAGTGCTCACTTGAAGCAGTAGAAATTCCCTTTATTTGCAAGGATATTCCGCAAATACCAACCGACAGCGAATTTCCAATTAGCGTCAAAGAAAAGGGAGGGCATGTAGCAGACGAGTTATGGCAGGTGTACCGTCAGTACCTGGCATAGGTATGCTTGTCGGGTCTGACCAAATTTGGAAGATCACAAAAGACCAGGTACATCGATGCCCCAACCACGAAAGAATGATAGCACTCAACACAACTTTTGGGTGGACTTTTCAAGGTCCTACATCACTTCAGAGTTCCTTAAACTGCGGTACAACCAAGGGGGGCTCTAATATAAAAGACGACGACATTGAGAAAACCATCACCAAGACGAAGCATATACGTTCTGTCGGAACCCAGATTTCTGTAAACCTGCAGTGGCAAGAGAAAGACCACGATCACGAAGAACAAATTCAAGGAGACATCACTTCCGCCGAAAAGTACACTTACAAGCATATAGGCGGCAGCCCCGAGTTTAGTCACTCGCCGCGTTCGCAGCACTCCCCGAAATTAACCGATCAGAGGAACTACCGGCAGTATCAGCTGCCTTCGTCAAAACGCTCTGAAGTCATCAATGGGGGCCAGAGGATGGATGTTGCAGGCGAATCTGACAGTGTCGGGCCCGAGGTTGAAACCCGACTGGATGAGACGTCCAAAAGCCGCTCGAAACTAAAGTCGAGAGTATCCGACGCGTGGCAGGCTCCGAACACGATTGTGTCGTACGCTCACAATGATTTCGAGAAGGCGAGTGTCGGCGAAGAAGAAAACAACGACGAGCGCACTTTGCAGTCCGACATGATGTATTACAACAATCAGGCGTCGACAAGGAAGTCGCTCAAAGGAAAGGGAACAAACCAAAGAATGGCCGACCAAGAGATCCTCGCTTACTCCGTGGTGGTGGTAGTTGCCGTCGTCTCACTTATGCTGGTCGTCGCCCTGAGCAGTCGAGAGATACATGGGTCAGGAATGGAACACCATCCCGTCTTCAACCATTCCAACCTGAAGGCTATGAAAGAAGATCCCAGCTTTCGGCATGCAACACCCACGAGATGCAGGGACGCACGTTGCTTGATCAGAGGGCGAATGTTTCTAAAAATTCTCGGACGGAACTACTTCCGCCGCGCGTGCCGCAATTTCTACAAGTTTGTCGGCAAGCATCTCAAGTTACCGGTATGCCCGGCGACTGCATTGCAAGACGACTTGATAGAAGGGCTGGTTGCTGTCATCATATCAGAAGAAAGATACCCGGAGCTGATTAAGGCGCGGAAATTGTACAAGGAAAGTCTTCAGAAAGATGTGATCGCGGAACAGGGCGGGGACACGCTGGCAGAGCTTCAGACTGACCCCGGACTCCGCGCCTGGCCCTTCACAGACTCCGTCCTACAGCCGCTCGTCTGGAAGGCCGCTCATACACACTTGCTGACAAGTAACCGCCTCACTTCTCTTCATATGTCACACGAATCGAGTTCACAGGTCCGTACCAAAGAGGATGTCACGTGCCTGTGGAAACATCATCAATTGCATCTTGATCACTTTTAAAAAAGGTGGCGTCACGAATGCCTCCTCAAGTTGCGATCTGCGCACGAGTATCCAAGCCGCCAGCTGAGCACACTACGAGGAGGAGACTTATACCCCTGTCAGACGGGCTAGTTTAGTGTCACTACAAGCGAGTGCACTTCGCCCTTAGTGTCATTTCTGTAGTGTGCCACGCGGCTCGTTCCTGAGGAACACACTTGGCTTGGAGTGAGTTCAACAAACTCACTTCGCTCGATCGAGTGCGTGGCATCAATAGGAGTGTTTCAACAGTAAAACGAAACAACGCAGAAACCAAAAGCGTGGCGTAAGTTTTATTAAAAAAAAAATAAAATTCGTGAAAGAGACTACATGTAGAAGAGTGGCATTGCAAAAAATATTGGGGTGGACTTGGAGTTAAGGCTGATCTGAATCAAGATTAGCGCAGCGGTGAATTGATAAAAGACGATGACAAAGTCAGTCATTCATGGCTATCTTGGTTAGCAGAGAATGATAGAGCCTACTTTTGTTTCAGCATGTGACTATTCGAGACAACACGATAATGGACCTCTTGGCGAATATGTGCTGCCTCCTAGACACGCGACTGGGTTCAGGGCTAAGTGGCGAGAAAACAACGCGCGCGCAAGGCCTCTCCCACCCGTTCCACACCGAAAACGTCAGCTACATCCTGTTCACCCATTGAGGCGCTGTGACCTAGATACGGTTCCCCCAAACTAGCCTTTGTCCCCATCGTGCGTAATCTTCCGCCCCGAAGTCGACACAACGAAACCATCTTCCCTCTTTGCTCGGCCAGAAGGAAGAGAGAGAGGGTACTGAAACTATTTACTCTCGAACCGATGTTTCTACAAAAGGTCCATTCCACAACCCGGGCGATAATAGTTCCGACAGCCGAAGGCTACACAGTTCACCGGCATGATTGCGGTGCACGTCGTAATCTAGAATGGGCGTCGTCAGTACGTTGACTCGTGTTCACCTTGTTCGCAACATCAAAACTTGAGTCTCGAGGGTCTCCAAGGCGCTCAAAGGCGAGAAATGCAAAATGGCGGATTGTTTGGAACTAGATACTCTCGAACCCAGGCGCATCAAATACTCCGCGCATGCGCACCGCATATTTCTACAAAAGGTCCATTATGATCTGATTATGCAGTGTTAGGGCCTCCTCGTAGACTTCCGTGGGACGAAGCGGAACGCCAGAGTTGGATATGCTTCGTTCTTTATCTTGGCTTACGATGATCGATCAGAATCATCCAATTGGCGTAAAAATCGTTCATTAATGTAACGTTGTTTTAGAGCACAGCTCCTAGGCACCCGTTTCTGAGTTGAGCGGCGTCGGCGTAACCGCGCGTTGCATTAAGGGCTGTTTCCCAAAATGACGTCACACGTGACGTAAAGTATGTCGTCGCGTGTGACGTCACGAAGGTAAAAATTTCCCGCTAAATTTTGCGGTAAAAGTTCTTGCTAACTTTGGCGGAAATTTTTTCCGCTAAATTTAGAGCAAAACTTTTACCCGTGTGACGTCACGTGACGTCACACTTAAAATTTCAGATGACGTGTCATGTGACGTCACACGTCAATTCAGCGGAAAAATTTCCCGGCTAAATTTAGCGTGAAATTTAGCGAAATCTTTACGCTAAGTGGGATGGGAACAGGAGAGGAGGATGGGAGGGTACGGAGGGGGGGCAGCTGGCATACCCTCCCCTTCGTACCCTTCCTCCCTCCTCCTCGAGAGCTGCTCTCCAATTCGGCATTACAGAGAATTGTAAACGTCGAATTTTTTTTTAACCTGTCTTTATTAAGGGGTGTCGGTGGCCTAGTGGGCTAGCGCCCACCAGATCGGAGAACGTGCAGAAAAAGCTCGCGCTAGAGAACCCAGTGATCCTGAGCTCAATCCCCAGCCCTGCCCGAAGAACACAGTTCCAATGAAGTGAGTTCGGGGAGCACACTACGCTCGCTCCGGTAGACCCAGTGTGTAATCTCGATAGCAGTGTTCAAGGAGTAAAAATAATAGAAGAAATGAACGCTGCGTAAAATTAGTATTATTTTGATAGGAGTAATATTAGATGCGCACTTGTTTTCTGTTGGTAGGAAAGTAGTGCATTGTAGAAAAACAAGCGGCTAATCTAGTTTTCAGCCTTGGCCCCTGCGCGACGGCCAGCGACGGCCAGGAGGCACCTGCAAGACTCCACCAGGAATCTGAAGGTGGCAGGTGAGACGCGAAAGGCTTGCTTAAAATGGAACTCGCCCAAATGGGGCAAGGTGTCTTCGAACCACCGTTCGTTCTTCTGGAAAGCCCACCGTTCTCGACTGATTACGGGTGGCTTGTCGGTCATGAAAGCGGCTATGGTGAAGGCATTGGCCTGCAGCTGCTGATCGATGTCACTTGAAATTCTTGCCTGTGCGTCGGCATCCAGGTCCAGCTGCCTCTCCTCTGAAAGGCGTTGGGCTCTCACCGAGAAAAGTGCCCAACCACGCGCTTCCACTGTCCAACATCGCGGATATCGCCCTCCAGCTCTTCCTCCACACACTCCATGATGTTTCGTTGTTTCGAGTGGCGAGTGGCCGAGTGGGCTCGCGCACACCAGCTCTGAGCGCGCGGAGCGAAAGCTCGCGCTGCAGAACCCAGGAATCCTGGGTACAATCCCTAGCGCGTGCTGATGGCAAGCTTCCACAGTTCTTTTGTAACGTGCATTCCGCACCCTCAAGATTTCCGGTCTTAGAAACGTATTATTGTGGGCTCGTTCAGAGCATGCGCTCTAGACGTCACCCACAAATATGGCGCCCAGTGAATACCCCTTATACTTCGTTTCACCTTATGTTGTACCGCAGACAAGGCTAGAAGCGCGAGCTCATTGCGTTGGGAGCTACTCTTAAAGGGGCCATGAAACGAATTTTGGGTTGGGATGAATGATTTTAAATTGGGACTTTACTAATCGCAAATCGTTTAGTTGGCCAAAAGAAAGAGGCTAGAAAGTCAAAAACCAGCTTTTCGGTACGAACATTTGAAAATATAGACGCTTTCAGGCAGCTGTGCATGGGCGCCGCCATAACCGACCTTCAGTTTTTGTTTCCTCTTATTTCGTTCGCTTCACATCATCATTACCACAGCAGGACAGGTTATTGCCACTTTAGCTGCTACTGCGTCCTTCTCCCCAGCATATGCCTTTGTGGAGGCTCGTCAACGCCCGCTTCAGTGGCTAGGAATCTCGGTAAGACAGGAGAAGGTCGGCAATGGCGGCTCACTCTAGCGCGAGTCGAACGCGTGTTTAAAGCGTCTATAGCGGACTATTTTGTACCTTCTTGCCTTCGAAAGCTCTCCGCCTTTTCACTATGATACATCCGCGGTTCCAAAAGCGCGTCACCGGCGCCAAACTGACGTCAGCCGAGCCCAGCTCACGCATTGGACACGAGAACTGCGTCACTCGGACGTATGCGCTCGTCAACAATCAATCCGCCGACGAATATTTGGATTCGCGTTCGTGGCCAATGAGTGCCCTGACGGAACTTATTGTCACTGGGGAATGACAAGTTCTATGGTGTGCATAAAAAGCACGGTGGAAGCTAGGAGTCATCGCACCGGCGCCAAAGGAATGTCACGACCACGTGATTTCACAATTCGCATTTGAGTTCAGGATTAAAGCTAAGGAGGAAGAAGTAGGAAAATCGTTTCATGACCCCTTTAACGCACGAGAGCTTGTTCCGCCGAGATGTGCCCTAGAGCAAGGAGCTCGCGCTTGTAGCCTTTCCTGCGGTACATCATAAGGTGAAACCACTGATCTCTATTTTAGTAGGCTGGATCGCGGATCGGGAGCCCGTCGGTGTCGCCACCGGCGGCCATTGCTTGACACCAGGCGATACACGCAAATCTATGGGAGAAACGCACAAAAGTAAGAATATTGAAGCATGTACGCTGTGCTCGGAGGCCAGTATTTTATGGTGTGCTGCGATCGCTATGTCGGGTGTTTGGAGATCGAATCGCTATTTGTCAAACGTCCGGTCGCCGAATAAAAAAATCAAACGTACCGGAGCACCTATGGCTGAGCTGGCAAGCTTGCTCTCGTAGTGGAGTAAACAAAGGAACTTGCCGTCAATAAGACCGTCCTTAGGGAAGCCCAGAAGTTGATGAATGACAAAGAAGTTTCATCTCGACAGCGGCTTTCCGGGAGTGAGCGAATTCCGCGTAGCAAGACCCCCGAGCTTGTCGTCTGCTAAACCCAACACAACGAAACCGCCACCGACTCCGCGGTAACTCTAAGTTACTCTCGCCTCATTGAGCTGCACTACACCGGAGTCACTCTCGACCACAAAATATTTATCTATTAGAACTGCGAGGGCTGTCAGTTTTAATGTTTGTACGCAAGCTATTTGACGGGCTTATCGAAAAGCATCCAAAAAGTTTCAGTGCCGACAACAACTTAGAAACAGGAGAAAACATCACTTTTTCTCGTTCTTCCCATAGAGTCGCATGCATTGGCTGGTGTCAATCAATGGCCGCCGGTGGCGACACTCGGCCCCAGCTGCCGAGGCCGCGGTCCGCGATCCAGCCTACTACAATAGAGATCAGTGGGTGAAACGTATCACTGGCTTGTAATGGCTGATCGTAATGATCAAATTGGATTTAAATTTGGATTAAAGTTCGTGACTTAGCGCAACAATATGTGGTAACGTGTTTCTAATAAGACGACGAAGTTATTTATAAAAAAATGCGTATGCACTGTAATATTTTGCGTGCCCATTACTAACCCATCGTCATTGCCATCATTTTGGAGTGACACTAAGTTTTCCCGTGTAGCACCAACACACTTGGAGTGTGTTTCGACGGGTTGAAGTGCACTCGCTTGTAGTGACACTAAACTAGCCCGTCTGACAGGGGTATTAGTGCTTGTTGAAGAATGCATGACTCCGCTACTCATGTGGCGAACTGTTGAAGAACTCTTTTACGGCAGGGATAAAACCGTAAGATCACGCTCTTTGAATTTACCGAATGGGCAATGCCCAAGCGACCTGTGCAACTGGTATACCCCTTAGAACTTGTAGAATGAATGAGCGTTTATAGGGGGTATTCACTGGCCGCCATATTTGAGGTCACTGTTTAGAGCGCATGCTCAGAACGAGCTCACATTAAAGGGGTCATGAAACGATTTTCCTACTTCTTCCTCCTTAGCTTTAATCCTCAACTCAAATGCAAATTGTGAAATCACGTCGTCGTGATATTCTTCGGCACCGGTGCGATGACTCCTAGCTTCCACCGTGATTTTTATGCACACCATAGAACTTGTCATTCCTCAGTGACGATAAGTTCCGTCAGGGCACTCATTGGCCACGAATGCGAATCCGAATATTTCTCAACGAATTTATTGTTGATGAGCGCATACGTCTGAGTGACCCAGTTCTCGTGTCCAATGCGTGAGCTGGGCTCGGCTGACGTCAGGTTGGAACTGCTGACGCGCTTTGGGAACCGCGGATGTATCATAGTGAAAAGGCGGAGAGCTTTCGAAGGAAAGAAGGTACAAAATAGTTCGCTATATTTTCAAATGTTCGTACCGAAAAGCTGGCTGCTGACTTTCTACCCTCTTTCTTTTGGCCAACTCAACGATATGCGATTAGTAAAGTCCCAATTTAAAATTGTTTATCCCAGCCCAAAATTCGTTTCATGGCCCCTTTAATAGGCCGCCAAGACCGGCAATCTTGATGGTGCGCGGTGCACGTTGCAAAATAACTGTGGAAGCTAGTAATCAGCACGTGCTCAGCATTAGCGCACACAGATATGGCCGCCAGTGAATACGCCCTATTGGTGCGCTCATTTCGGGGGGAGCGTGTTGCGAATTGCCGAAATAGCTCGTGGGACTGCGGGCAAAAAGAGAAGAAGAAAGAAGTCGCGAAAGAATGGACTGATGCGCGAGGACCTCGGAAAAGCTTCCCCTGCACAGTTTCCTGTACATACGTAAATATCCCATCAGTAAATGAGTGTATTTCTTTCCGATTTAACAACCTCGAACGAATTATTCCGCCTGGAAGTACAACACACGCCTCCCATTGACCAAATTCTCTCTATACACGGCTCTGCTCTTAGTGTAGCTTATCTACAGGGTGTCACAAAAGAAAATTTACACGGTCTTTTTTACCGCAAAAATAAACTAGGCATCGCCGAGGCGCTCATTCTCCGCCCAAAGGTAGAGCTAGAGGTCACAACCAGATGACAAAGTTTCAGCCCGATCCGATAACTTAATCAAAAGTTATAAGTGATTTTCTGAAACTTTCAATGGGAAAATGGAGCCATTTTTGCCCGTTTTCGGTTTCCGGTGCCATAGAGCCCCATGTGTTTGAAAACTCCGTCGGCCGCCATTTTCCCATTGAAATTTTCAGAAAATCACTTATAACTTTTGATTAAGTTATCGGATCGGGCTGAAACTTTGTCATCTGGTTGTGACCTCTAGCTCTACCTTTGGGCGGAGAATGAGCGCTCGGCGATGCCTAGTTTATTTTTGCGGTAAAAAAGACCGTGTAAATTTTCGTTTGTGACACCCTGTATTATGGTTCTAGGTTATATCACCTGCTAGGGCACTAGCAGGCGATGGCTACCGTGGGGATTTAGACTTAATTGGAACAATATACTCGACCCTGCACGCACAGATTTTTTTTTTAGTTTTGAGGCAAGCGTTGTTGTGGCCAAACAGAACGCAACTACAGGGCCGGCTTACTAGAAGCAGCGTCTCAGCTGAGAATGGGTGAAAGAAGGCACTGCCACAGTCAGAGCACGAGCGGAGGGGGACCAAACTGCTTCTCAAGACTCTCGCGCGCCCCAGCCTTTGCACTGCTTTCTTTTACCCAGTCTCAGGTGAGACGCTGTTCCAGCAAGCCGGCCCAGAGCAGCACTTCTTGTCGCCAACGTGTGTATTACTAACAGCCAGGGCTGGGCGTCGATTAAAAATTTTAACCCGAGTAATCTCCACCCTTTAATCGAATAATTGACCAATTTATCGATCTCGTTCCTTTCCATGTATAACATATATAAAGAGGTCAAACATATATATAATATATATATATTGCCTTTGTGATCAATATGTGATAAATGGGGCAATTTACAATTTCGATTATAAATCATTCTTGATGAGTAATTGAAAACTGTGAAAAAACACAAATTATTCAGTTGTATGAGGCAAAGAGGTTTCTTTATATTCTCCGGCAAGAGATTGTTCACAATAGTCTGCTGCGATATAAATGGACACTCGCACGGAAAAACACTCACGGACTCTGTGATGAACAAGTTCGTTGTTCCCTTCAGCCGGAAACGCAGCAAGGCATCCTGGAATGTGAACGACATGATCATTAATGTCTATAAATACCAGGAGTGTCGGAAAGTTAAAAAAAAAAAAAAAGTGGAGGAGCATACATGCGCGTTCAAGCACACGCAGGTTCTCAAATGTACAAAACATATCTGACCAGCTTGAGTTTTCTTCCTTTGATGGTTTTAGGTAAGTTTCTTTCTCTCGGTGTGCACATTCACCACGTTTTTAAAGCGATAGCGTTACGGGTGACACTATGCAGAGATTTCGGCGACGGCGTTTGTGATCTGTTGACGCAGCGGAAATGGAAAAAAACCTTCTCTCCCCCAAAAAATGACGCTGTCATTTTGGGGGGAATTTGCTAAAAAAGAAGAGAACCAAGGAGTAGGCGAGAAAGAGAAGAAGGAGGATGGAGCAAGGCCAGCGTAGAGTTCCTATTAGCGGCGAGATGTTTTGGTGGCGCCCTCCTGTGGTTCCCCCTTGTGACGTCATTACCTTTCAAACAACAAGTCCGATGGTGTTTGTTATTAGCATGGTGGAAGCTTGAAATCATTGCGCTCTCAAAGGAACACTGCCAACACCGTCAAAATTAAAGTTCTTCATTCCTCTTATTTCCGTCGATGATAAATCCCCTTTCCGACGTCATAGTTAGCGTTCGGCCAATCGTGGAAGGCCGACCACAGCGACGCTTTCGGTCGCGCACGGGGCTAATATAGGCTCCCTACGGGAGCCAGAGTTGCGCGTTCACCCCCGGAGCGCTGGCTTTCCTGCACGGCATGCAGAGTCTGCTCCTCACATGACTGAATTCGACGAATAGCGGCGCCGCGCATTCGAGGCGCGCGGCGCACTCAATCGCAATTAAAATCGCACCCTGTGAATCAAGCCAGATTCGTATGGTGCGAATTTGCTTGCGAATTCGCAGCATCCCATCGAGCACCGCAGTTTCCCCTAAACTTTCATTTTTTTTTTTTTCCGCACGAGGGCCGTTGCAACTGCGAAATCGCAAGTAAAATCGCACCGTGTGAATCAGGCTTCAGGCAATAAAAAACAATCGAGTGATGATAATCTAACTTTACTCCATTACTGTGTGACCTGTACGAGCCGGTTGGATGCAAGTTAAAGAAAGCTATTGAGTTCAGCGTACAACACAAGAGCGAGAGTTGGACGGATTACAAGTCTCAATCCGTAATATACATGAAAGGGGCATATTACCTAAGGCTGATATTATGAGCGCTGCAACCAGCCAAACCTTCATGTCGAACGGATATACTTCTCTTGTTCAGAAGAAACCTTGACCAAGCGTCCGAGCTGTGCTGGATTCGTTCGATTTTATACACGAAATAAATGTTGCAGAGCAGGCAAAAGTTACGAAATCCGCGGTCACAAAGTAACGACTATTGTTAAAATAAGGTGAACAATCGTAACTCCTGCTTACTGGGTGCAAAACAAAAAAAAAAAAAAGAA
>JABSTQ010001755.1:0-71908 GCA_013358835.2 Ixodes persulcatus | reverse complement strand
TTTCATTCAGCAAAGATGTCAGTAGGAGAAGGTGAATCTTTTGGTTTTTCCTTCTCGGGGGGTTTTTTTAAGCAGACAGATGGGGATGGCATCTCAGAACCCCCTACTCTTTTTTTTCTTCTTTTTATTGAGTTTATCCATTCAGTCAGTAGGAAAGATGTGTGGTTTGTCTCTTTTCTTTTTTAAGCCAGACAGAGTTAGATGTGCATAACTCAGAACCCACAACCCTCTTTTTTTTCTTTTCTGTGATGGCGCAGCCCCCTTTTTTGATTCATGTCTTATTTAGTGAGGAACCGTGTGGTTATCTACCCTTTCTCTTTTTTTAAGCAGACAGATGGGATGGCATATCAGAACTCCCTACTCTTTTTTTTCTTCTTTTATTTAGCCTTTTCATTCATGTCAGTTAGGGAGATAGAATGTGTCGTTTCTCCTTTCTACTTTTTTTTAAGCATTGAAGAATGAGGATGGCATTTCTCAGAACCCCCTACTTCTTTTTTTTATTCTTTTATTGAGCTCTTTCATTCATGTCAGTAGGAGAATGGCTGGTTTTCTCCTGCTTTCTCTTGTTTTTTAAGCAGACAGATGGGATGGCCACTGCTCTTCAGAACCCCATACTCTTTTTTTCTTCTTTTTATCTTGAGCCTTTTTCATTCAGTCAGTAGTAGAATGTTGTTTTTCTCCTTTCTCTTTTTTGAAGCAGACAGCCTGAGATGGCAATCTCAGAACCCCACCTACTCTTTTTTTTCTTCTCTCTTTGTATGTGAGCCTTCTTTCATTCCTGTGCGTAAGGAGAAGTGTGGTTTGTCTGCCTTTCTCTGTTTGTTATAGCAAGACAGATGGGATGGCATCTCAGAACCCCCTACTCTTTTTTTTTCTTCTTTTTATTTGAGCCTTTTCATTCATGTCAGTAGGAGAATGTGTGGTTTTCTCCTTTCTCTTTTTTTAAGCAGACAGATGGGATGGCATCTCAGAACCCCCTACTCTTTTTTTTCTTCTTTTTATTTGAGCCTTTTCATTCATGTCAGTAGGAGAATGTGTGGTTTTCTCCTTTCTCTTTTTTTAAGCAGACAGATGGGATGGCATCTCAGAACCCCCTACTCTTTTTTTCTTCTTTTTATTTGAGCCTTTTCATTCATGTCAGTAGGAGAATGTGTGGTTTTCTCCTTTCTCTTTTTAAGCAGACAGATGGGATGGCATCTCAGAACCCCCTACTCTTTTTTTTCTTCTTTTTATTTGAGCCTTTTCATTCATGTCAGTAGGAGAATGTGTAGTTTTCTTCTTTTTCTTTCTTTTCTTCTTTTTCTTTTTTTTTTCTTTTTTTTTCTTTTTTCATAATTTTTTTCATCTTTTTTTTCCAATTTTTTTTCCCTACACGAGCACGTGAGCACGTGCTCGTGAGCACGTGATCTCACGAGCAGAAGCACGAGCACCCGACGCCGGCCTACGGCGGACAATGGACGGCGGACGGACATGGCCAGCCCCTAAGGAGCTTCGCCCCTAAAATGGATTGTGCCTATAAATGCCTATTACAAAGTTTTTAGTGCCTTTTATAGGCGCCTAAAAGTGGCTTTTTTAGTGCCTAAACATCCGGCCTCTAGTCGTAACATTCACTTCGCAAATTATGGCGCTTCCGAACAACAGGCCACGGGACAGCGCGGAGGTAGCAGATAAACGTGTGAATCTCGATGGGATGTTATTTCTATCCACGCACTGCGGGAAGCGACCGTCGTTTTTGCAGGTGAAAGACGCGCATGCGCCGTTGTGCCTCTCCCCTTTAGCAAAATATTCCAAGCGACAATTGCTCGCCAAAATTTGAAAGAATAAACTATTGTAAATATTTGCAAATCATACTGTATCATGCGAAAGGTTTTTTATGGAAAGCTTTTCTTTAGTGAAGATGGCTACACAAGGCAAAAACCTGCAACTTACAACGGTCGAAAAAGCAAAAACATAAGGTTCTAATTTTGTGTAGGATCGTTAGTATAAGAGTAACTATCGATATCGACAGAAAACAATAAGCCGAAAAATATTAACTGTTTCTTATTTCCTTTTTATGCATTGAGGTCTGGTACAGTCATTTTTTTTATTTTTTTCACTTACACACTTTGAATGAAATATTTACCATTACAATTAAACAAAAAAATATCACTGTTAGTCAAAAGTATTATAGATTGATTGCCGCACACAATTTTCAGGTGTATAATATGCTTTCGTACAGCCCAGGATTTCGGGGTGTGCGTGTTGGTGAATTTCCTGTAATACTTTTTTCTTGAGTCGTGAAAATAGCGTCCCCCTCTTACTTCCTCCTCCTCCTCCTCTCCCCCCCCCCCCCCTCCGGTCAGGGTGTCCCGCATTTCGGCGGCAGGAAGATGGTAACCCTAATCGCTATATCTTGCTTTTTCATCTTGGCTGCACTCTTCTAGACGACCTTCTACACATTGCACTCCTTGTCGACATGTCTCTGGTGCTTGAGGCTAATTGGAAGTGACTGTTTGCTCATTCTTTGGTGCACATATTTCAAGTTCAACATCAGGTATCTGAAGGAGGCACCATGAAACCCTGGAATTTGTTCAGAGGTACCTCAACATACTGTATTAGAGTGCCGTTTTGTGTGTTGTAGTTTCGTACAAAACCAAATTGCACTTTGTCTGTAATATACCTAGGGCTCCGTGCTTTCGGATAAATCCGAAAAACTCCGACCCGCCGGTAAAAGTTTTGGCAATTCGGATTTATCCGATAAACTCCGAATTGTTATGTGCCCATGCCCCCCCCCCCCTCCCCCCCCCGCCCCCCCCCCCCCCCCCAACAAAAAAAGAAAAAGTAATTTTTCTTACAATTTGAGCAGCGCAGGATCAATGGTCCTGGGAAAATGACACCATAATTATCTTACAAGCCTCGGACCGTTGTCGAAAGGGGGTCTTACGGCTTGTCTCGTCAAGGTTGGTTCAGGGAAACAGGTCATCGTACCATTCGTGTCAAGACAAAAGCCGCTCTTTTGGTTTCCAGTTTGGGCCATGGGATTTGGGATTTAGAGAAAGAAGAGGGTGTGTTTCTGGGGGTAACAGTGAAAGCTATGGACCATAGAGATTATATAAAATAGGGAAGAGGGGCAGTTGAAACTTCTCTATTACATCCTTAACCACTCCACCTCGCGCGGCCGCGGGATAGGTTGATGGGATGACTACTAGCTTCCTTGCGGCTACCTCCGGCAGTTTATTGATTTTAAGGTATCGACGTTTATCGAAGTCACACTTGTGTGCGACTTTTGTCGTGGGACAAATTAGTATTGCCAATGACACCAACACCAAATTCAACTGAAGAAATCTTAATTGATACAAGCGCGTTTTATTTTTTATCTGGCATACGTTTGAATCCGGTTATTATTTATTATTTATTTATTATTTTAATAGGAAACACTGCGAAATTAATCTCCGAATTTCGGAGAATTGGGGATTTACAAAAAATAAACTCCGATAAACAACGAATTTCCGCTAGAAAATAAACTCCGAATAACACCCTCCGAATTTCACGAAAAATGAACTCCGAAAACACGGAGCCCTATATATACCCTATAACTGTTCACTACAATTAAAGTTGCAATGAAACATTGGCAACGTGAGGTGACTCGCCCAATGTGGCCGAAAAATTCCTCGCATAATTTTCCCCATGGGTCATTTGGATGTTGACAAATTTTTGAATAATTTGTTATGCACATATGTTTTTTCTATACTTTTCGTGCAGGTACTTCAGTTAGATAAACCCCAGCAAAAACAGCAAGACAGTCTCATGGGGTCACACCAAGGATAACGGCATTCCTGCTGGAGTCCCGATTCTTGTCACCGAACTTCACAGAAGATAACGGTACATTCCCTTTCCTTAACTTTTCCCTCTGAAATGTGTTTTTTGTTGTTGTTCTTGTTGTTTTTTGTAAAAAGGGAAGTACAACGTTTAAACACCCGAACATTCCTAAGTGGTCTCTGTATCAGACAATAGGGTGCCTTTGGCCCGCTTCAGACAGGGCAACGTTTCCAGCAATTTCGGGGTTGCTGGCGGGTTGTTCGCTAGCTTTCCCTAGATCGACACAAATTGCTGAGAAAGGGTCCGGCTCGAAGCGGACGAGCAGCTCGGACAACTCGGAGACGTTTGAAGCGGCAGCAGCCAATCAGGATTGCAATATTTTCACGTGACACCCCTGTGGTGGTGATGATGACAACTGAAAACTTGGCTCTGGTTTGAAATGGATCGTTTTTGGAAATAAACTGTTTCAAAAAGATGATTTAGTATTCTCAGCACAATTTAAAGATATAAAAACTGTTTTTTTTATATACCTGTGCATCTAAATACTGCAAGAAAAATAAATTTTCATGATGATGATGGCAAGTCGTAGCAATTCGGTTGCTGCGTGTGAACACGGGTGGCCTGTGTTACTGATGTTGCGACGTCAAGTTGCTGGGCGCAATTGCCCCGTCTAAAGCGGGCCTTAGGGAACTAAAATCAAGGGCACTGGAGCTCTGGGTTCAAGCCCACCTGGAGACGTTTTTTTTTTCCTTTTTTAGTACATATATATATGTATGCTTTTTTAAGTTGTAACATGTAGACGCATAATTTACACACTAATTCACATTCAGAAGCGCTTTTATTCACACTCTGTGGCTCCCTAGTGCTTGCATTAGCTTCTTAGTGAGCTATTGCAAGCTCTGCAAAGGGAGGGGCATCTTCCTACCCTTTGCAGGCTGTAAAACTGTGGCTTGCACAGCTCTAGCAGGTCGCACCTAGCGCACTAGCTCTATCACGAAGCATAGGTGCTGCATGAGTCGCGCCACACCGTAAGGCCATATACGGTCGAGTCACAGCACCTGGGGCCATTCGTCACTGCACTCAGCTATGGTATGGTGGCATGGTTGGGGCATGAAGCAGGGGTACAACTTGGAAATTCCGATCTTCATTACATTTGAAACAGATTTTTTATTAGTTTTGTGTTGCGTTGCAGCATTTTAAGGGTAAGGAAGCAAGCAGCAACGAGAGCGAGAAAAAACAATTGAAAACCGCTCTCACCATGAACCTATTACGAGCACTAGGAAGCCATGGAGTATAATTAAAATGTTTCTAAAGGTGAATTAGCATATAAATTATGTGCTTGTGCCTCAAAAATCGAAAAAAAACCAATTTAAATATAATTAATAAGGATAAAAACATACACCAGGAGGACTTAAACTAGAACTACACAGCCTGTAAGCTTAAAATTTGACACCTTAAACCACTCGGCCACCGCCCAATTGTATTTCCAGGTCGTTTATCGAGATATATGAATTTCGTTTGCAGCTGTGGGCTGCAAGAGAGAATGCCTTATTTTCATTTATTTGACTATTCCCACCAAATATGACAAGTGACCAAGAATAGAACCTCATTTGTCGGCCGAGGCACTGTGCTTGCATCAAGGCAAGCTAGCCTGTCTTGCTGGGCTCATATTTTGTTTCGTCACCCATTCAGGATTCTGCCCAGGTAGCACGCCAGAGGAATGCCCAACTTGGGCAAAGGTCTGGCAAACATGAGGGCCCAACTTTGGCGCAGTTAGGTTTTTGCACCATGGCGCTCATCAGTGCCAAAGTATGGTGCCTAACTATAGCCTTAGTTGGGCGATCCTAGGGCATGCCAAAGTTTGGCTCTTCTCTGGTATGCCAGAGGAGTGCCAAAGTTGGTGCCATACTTGAGCCATAACTGCCATAGTAAATCCTAATCTGGGAATTCGGGGCATGCCAAGGTTTGGCGTTTCTCTGGTCCGCCAGAGGAGCGCCAAAGTTGGTGCCATACTTGAGCCGTAACTGCCATAGTAAATCCTAATCTGAGAATTCGAGGCATGACAAGGTTTGGCGTTTCTCTGGTCCGCCAGAGGAGCGCCAAAGTTGGTGCCATACTTCAGCCATAACTGCCAGAGCAACGCATAATTTCGGTATTTGGGACGTGCCAAAGTTTGGCTTTTCTCTGGTTTTGGCCCAAATATGCCAGATGAGAGCCAAACTATCAGAAAATGAAGCTTAACTTTGGCACTTGTTTGGCGATTTTGCCCCAAAAATGCCAGATCTCAGCCGAACTACGAGGAAGTAAGCCTAACTCTGGCACATCTGTGGCAATTTTGGCCCAAAGTTGCCAGATGACTGCCGAACTATAGGAAAGTGAAGCCTAACTTTGGCGCTTGTTTGGCGATTTTGGCCCTAAGATGCCAGATGTCAGCCGAACTACGAGCCACTAAGCCTAACTCTGGCACATCTGTGGCGATTTTGGCCCAAAGGTGCCAGATGACGGCCGAACTATCAAAAAGTGAAGCCTAACTTTGGCATTTGCTTGACAATTTTGGCCCAAAAATGCCAAATATCAGCCGAACTACCGGGCAGTAAGCCTAACTGTGGCATTTGTTAGGCGATTTAGGCCCAAATATGCCAGATGAGAGCCGAACTACCAGGCAGTGAAGCCTAAATTTGGCACTTGTTTGGCGAATTAGGGCCAAAATACCCAGACTCTTGCCAAGGAAGGTCAGGTTTGGCTCTACTTTGGCTTTTTCAGGCTTTTTAATGCCCTAAACTCCCAGACAAAAGCCAAATTTTGGCCCAGAACTCGGTGCTACCTGGGTGTTGTCGCTCATCAAAAGAAAAACAAACTGCGACTAAGTCTGACTTCCCTATTGGAAAGACCAGTTTAAACTGGTAACCAGTTCAAACTGGTACCAGTTTCAAACTTGGATATTGCCCCAGTTTGACCAGTTTCATACTGGTTGAACTGGTCACACTGGTTATCTGGTCATACTGGTTGAACTGGTCATACTGGTTGAACTGGTCATGGTGGTTGAACTGTCATGGTGGTTGAACTGGTCATGGTGGTTGAACTGGTCACATTGGTTGACTTGTCACGCTGGTTCAACTAGTATGTACTTGCCGTTGTGCAAATAATTCCACTGTGAAACGGTATAAGGAATCACTTCCCTTTTATTCTTTCGGTGTCTGCACCCTCCTTCAGCCCTGCCTCGCAACATCAGGCAAGAAGTCTTTCAGAATGTCCCGTACCACCGTCTGGAGCTCCAGGATCTGGCGACGCTCAGGCTCTGGCTTCTTTGCTCTTTCATAGTACATCAGGCCACCTGGAGAAATTGGATATATATGTGTTAAACAGAGCTGTGCAAGGAAAAACTTAAACTTTTGTTTTTCTTTTTGTTATAGTTTTGTAAACATAACATATATAATTTAAAGGAACTGGAGGGCTTAATTCCCTCTAAATTTTTTGAAGCATTAGAAATGCACAACACAAAGACAGAATGCTTGCCGGGTGAATGAAACGACGACACTTGGCCGTGGGCAACCTGCCATTATGAGCAGTGAAGAAAAATTTGCTCTCCAGCAGCACTTTGGAGCGACCGTAAGCAGTGCTACAGAGTACCAGAGATGCGTCACAAAAAATCAAGTGTACCATAGCACTTCATACACAAGGGCCACTCAAAGTGAAACCACTTTTGTCTCCACGCATGATGAACATTACTTTAAGATTTTAAAAATCGTGGAAGTAGTTTTGGCAACTGGTTCTTGCTGCATCCTCCTCTGCAAGAAAGTGGTTCTGAGGGAATTGCAGCAGCTTCCAGAGCACATCAAGGAGTGCTTTCTCTCAGAGAGAAACACTGTTTGCTGTGTGGAGCCCTGCAATGTCAAGAGCAGCTGTGTTTACAATGAATTCATCTCGGATAGCAAGTCCTTCATTTGTGACCTCCCAAATGTGATAGAGCGCGATTAGTTGGGTTATAAACACTCGTTCATTTAAATTTGGCTAGCGAACCCCTTTGAGTGCCGCGCCTGAATCACACTCTTATGTACACTCCCTGCCGCGCTCGAGTGTACCCGTGAAATATGTTTTCTATTTACTCTCTGTTGCTCCCAAGTATGAGTAGGATTACCCCACTTAGAACTTCGTTTTGAAATTAGTTGTCCTTGTCCTTGTTCTTGCACTGTGTTACCCCATTCCAAAGGCAGACCGACATTACGCTGTATAAACTAACTTTAAATTTGCTATGGAGTGGAAAATCAGTGGACACATCTAGTGTCATTTTTCATTTGGTTTTGCTGTGTGTCAATGAGGACACGTTGATACTGTATATTTCGATCTTTCAAAGTCCTTTTGATGTGGTTGATTGTCCATTTCACATAAATTGCATTTTTACGGTATGTGCACCCCACTTAAAACTTTCTTTGATTGTCCTTTGAGAGATGTTTGTGTGTTCTTTGACTGCACAATTCCGACCTTATGTTTCAATTTTGGATGTGTCGCAAAGGCCATGCATAGTCCAATTCTAATCAATGTTTTCAGAATGACTTAAGTTTAATTGTGTTCAGATGATAACAAACTGTTTTGGAAGATCACAATCTTGCGGAACTGTGAAATGCTTATGAATGTGAAATCGGCATGCGATTGGTGTTGTAGCAAGCTGATGCCCAATTTTTCTGACTTTTTTGTTAATTAATTCATCTGAACTTGCGAACATCCGAATAGATCATCTTATTCGTTTTGCTTGAGAGACGAAAACGACGGGCATAACAAAATCGTTTGCGTATTCCGCATACCTCGCAAAAGCACTTACCCAGTCACCTTGCGAAAAGCGCGAAACACGGAGTCCGCACCGCCCTGACTTACCAGTCTTCTACCTGCTTTAGAGCAGCTTGTACCTGCTAGTAGGTATGTCTCCTGAAGCTGCAACTTGAAACTAGGGGCAATGCCAGAGAGAAAAGAGACAAAGTTGGGAAAGCATGCTCGCTCTACCCAATTTCTGAACTCTCAAGCATTGTACCATAATAAATTCATCAACACCTCTTCCCAAAATAAAAAAAAAAACACTATGTTCACTACGAAAAACGTGTCTCAGTTCATGCATCCGTAGGCAGGTAGGAAACGTTGCCTTAATTTATTCACACCGCGTGATGAGCGCAACAAACTCACACGAGATTCATCGTGGTAAGAGGTGTGAAAAGCAACATAAAAACACAAAAATAGGGAGCCAAAAAAAATTCTTCGCTATAGAACTTTTAAAAGAAAACTGGACTCTTTTGCACCTTCTTTCCTTCGAAAGCTCTCTGCCTTTTCACTACGATGCATCCGCGGAAACGGAGCGCGTCAGCCGAATCCACGTCGCCTATTGGGTAAGAGCCTACCTCACCAGCACCGCGATCGTAAACAATAAATAGCCGGCGAATGTTTCCTAAAAGTTTTGTTAAATAATATTCAGATCCACATTTTGTAGCATAATTAGAGATGTGACCAAAATTGCCAAATTTGATAATGATGAGAGCCAAGCGCCATCTATCGTGTGGTAAACAAAGCAAGAAAAAGACCCTACTGCGCCTGCGCAAAAGGGCCGACGCGTCGTTGGCCGAGACCACGGTGTAGTCGCGACGACGAACGAACATTTATTTTTCTACGTGTTCTTCTCGCGCGTCCCAACTTCAAGGAGGAAGAAAAAAGTACTTGAAACAGACCACGACGAACAAGAACGCTGGATCCAGAAATACCCGAGAGAATCTACAACGGCTACGAATCCACCGAGCTCGGCAGGTAGGCCTAGCAGGCACTCCACTCCCGACTCGGTGCTGCGTTGCTTCAACGGTCCTTGGCCAAGACCGTCTGCCCACGACCGGTTGGCGTGCTGAATGGAATATGCCCGCGCGACCCTTGTGGACCCTTCCCGTATTATAGTTTGATCGCTGACCTCAATTTTAGATTAAGAGGTGAGGTCAATCTCTTCCCCTTGTTTTCCGAGGCAGTGTTGACGAACACTGTCGTCGAAAAGGGACTCTCGTCGATTCTATCTTCTTGTTTTGTGTGATATAGAGCTCAAATAAACGCCGTATGGATTACCTTCGTAACACGGTATGTACACTTTGTTATTAGTATGCCATTTTTATTCTGACATGACTGCACGTCACTGTCGAGCTATAACAGTTCGTGGGAGCTACGTGCAATGCCGGTCCAACCTTCCTTTGCCGAGTGTCACGTCAGTATCGAGTTGCAATCGTAAAAGATCGGACCCGAAGCGCTTACCAACAGCGCGAATACAGCACTTCCATCAAACGCGCGCGTCCGCTCCGAGTGTGAACAGGTATTTACGTGGCTCTTGCTGATACTGTCGTAGTTCAAAGTATCTTTTTTTAACGTCGGCTTGCTCCTGCATCTCCTAGGCCGCGAAAAACGCCGCGGACATTTGTCTCTATCTACGTCGCTTTGCAAACGACTGACACGGGCCGCCTTTTACCAACAATGACAGTTGGGTTGACTTCTGGAGTCTTCACCGGAAGACTCGCCGCACTTCCCCGCAGGCATACCGGCGTACGGGACTAGTCCCATGCTGTCGCTGTAGCGCAACATATCTCATTGAATTTCGCTCAGCTGCGATGTGTCCATGGCTATCGCGGCCACGACCAACTCTTGTGATCGCGGCGATGAGGGGCGCCGATTCAGAAAATACGTCGGTGACATCAGCGCCATCAGCGCAGTAAAACCTACCGGCGCACCCCCAACTCGCCGCCGCTGACGCTCCCATTCTACAGCCGAGAGAACTTCCGGTTCCGGAAACAGGGTACGTCACGACCGTCAAAATTACGCCGCAGCTTGTTTTGCGGTCAGTTGGAGAGAAAGAAAAAGTCGATATTTCATTAATTTTTTGTGTAGAAGTTAATAAACTGAGACGAAAACGGGTGCATGTTCGGCATTCAGTGAACGTTGAAGGTTTAATGTAAAAGTTACCTGGCAAAAGTAAAAAAGGTCATTTCATGGTCCCTTTAAGTTTCCCTGAAATTCTGTATGACCGGTCGATTGCAGGACCGAATCATCTACTCGGGCGGTGTGCGTCGCTGTGCAAACGCCAACACGGAGCATAAAAACGGCAGGTCTAGGACAACAATCCGGAGTTCATTATTCAATTAAAACGACGTAATTTTGTTGAAAACGCCCGCAGCTTTTCACTCACGGTATGCGTCGAGAACCTTCCACATTTTGAAACGGAGGGTCCATATCACATGAGCGAATGACATTTTAGCGAACAGCAACATTTGAGCGAATTGACGTTTTAGCGAATAACGGGGGCTGCGCTTACGCCGCTTCGCGGCGGCAGTCTGTGTCGGCTCATTACAAAAATGTGAACCCATTTGGCCCACCCGAAAACGCCGCTTCGCGGCGTCCGACTATTCGCTAAAGTGTCATTCGGTGAAACGTGGGGAACGAAGGAAGATTTACTTTTAAAAGCGCTCGCTGCGTCCTCCCGGACCAGCTGGACCGGATCAGCTGACGACGACGGGACTGAACGCGTTGATTTTCAACCCCACAATAACCAATTTGCGCTTCGTGTTAGTATGGGCTTCTACCTCCAAGCACCGCACGACACACCACGAACGTTTCAACTCTTTGTCGCATCGCCGTCTTGCACCAAACCTATCTCTATGCACCAAACAGAACGAGATCGCCGAAGTTAACGCAGCGCTGTCGTGAACCTTGGCTTGTGGTTGCGCACTCGTGGACCCTGTGACTCCCTTCGCTTTCAAAGCACACACGACGATTACGAATGATACTTTCCGTCTTCCGGGAACATCACAGGGGCACTTCTCCGGTCACGTCTTCGCTACATGTGCTCGCAAACCGCGTCAAACCAAAACAACACCGGCGACATGTTGAACGTGCGTTGTTGCTACACTCTTAGAAAAAAGGGGACCAAAAGGAGGTAACAGACCGCCTTTACCTCCCTCCTCCCGGCCAGGGGTAAAGCGCCCCGCTTGATTACCTCCTCCGACGCAGCAGACACTAAGAATGCGGTGCTACCAGGTGAAGTTCGCCGCGAAGGGGCTTCGAGGAGGCACATATTACCTCCCAGAGGGTGCACCTGTTTTGCACGGCCAAAGCCTAGGCGCTGCGATTGGCTGTGGAAAGGCGCAAACGAATTCGCTAATTGGTCTCCTCGTATGGCACGTGATTCTTCGCGCTCCCGGGCGGCCGAGCGCCTGCTCGGCCGCCCGGGAGCGTCGAAGCTTTCCCCGCCGACGCGGCTGGTCGTGTCGGCATAACGGTCTTCCTTCTCGAATGTTCGACGGAGGCGTCCCAGCGCAGGAACGTTCTTTATTGTTCTGTTTGGCTCAGTCTCTTCTTACGAGGTCACCGAGAGAGCTGCATTGACTTGAGTCGAAGATCCAAGTTGTGTGCACCGTATGCAGGTAAGGAAATGTTCTGCGCGGTCGGCAGTTGCGTCGGTTATGACCGCCCGGGAAGGCGACCCCCGTCTTCCTTAGACAAAGGGTTGGCGGACATGTTGGCACGTTTGAAGGCGTCGAGCGTTCGATAAAATTAGTATGTGGCGCGAACGCAGACACGGTTTAGACCATCGAAGTTCATAAAGAGCAAGAATAGGAATGACTGTCGCTTGCACTAGCGCATATTTAGAAGGTTGACATACGCTAACCAGTGGCGTAGCCAGCAGCTTTTCCCGGTGTATGTGTGTGCGGGTGGAGGAAGTGGGAAAGCGGCGGTTCGGCGAGCGGGGCGGCCGGGCGAAGGCGCCTTTTGAATGGGGGGTCGCCTACGTTTAAGGCGTGAGGGGGTATGAGGTTTTCTGTTTTGGGGCCGTTGGCGTGTCGCGCCGGACGTTAAATTGAGGATCTGATCAAATATTTAAAATTTTCATAAGGTGTTTTTTTTTTTTTCCGCAGGCATTCATTGGCGGCACCGGCCAACCGGCGCGATTTATTCTCAACGTCGTTGATATTTCGAAAAAGACAGGGTTAAACGCTGATTGTTAATATCAACGTTTTTTTGTTTTTGTTTTTTTAATTTAACGAGGTTTAATAAATAGTTTGGTCAAATGTCACGTTACCTTGAAATACCGAATATAAATGTCTGAGTTAATTATTCGTGCGCTTCGCACAACATTAATAGTAGTACATTACGGAATAAGGTCATGAAGTTGTTACAGGCAGCGAGGCTAGCAATTATATTGTCTTGGCATTTTCTTTGCGTGTGATCAGGCATTTCTAAAACTCTGATCATTCAGTAGGCGAGTTATAGATACAACTCAAGTTTGCATTATTTGAAGTTGATTGAATATATTTCTTTCGTCCTGCGGCAACGTTGCAGGGTGATTTCGTCGAGGGTACTGGATGCCTGCTACCTTGGACTCATCTCGTGACAGTTCTTAACACTGCTTACTGCAGGTAAGCGGATTCCGATATTTTATTTTGATTTTCTTGTTCCCATTTTTTGCACTGGAAATGGGGCTCTTGATTTTTATGTTGATTTTGTGTGTGTGCTGTTCGTTCATTTCCGAGAGAAAATTGAGGGTATACTTCGAGTAAATGAATTAGAGCAAGACACACAAGGCGCTTGACTGTGTCTTTTTCGGTGTTCTTTTTTTGTGTTTTCGTCCTTGTGTGCTGTTCTTATCATGTCTAAATAATACATACATTCAATTTTAATCTGGCGAATTACTTTGGCAAGAATATTTACATATTTGCCGAAGTTCGACATTCGGCAGTTAGAAATTATTCATGCGCTTCGCAAACATTAAAAGTAATATATTACGGAATAAATTCATTAAGTTGTTGCCGGCAGAGAGACTAGCAATTATAGTGTTGTCTTGGTTTTTTTTTTTTTTTGCGTGTGATCAGGTTTTTTTAAAAGTAATAATTCAGTAGGCGAGTTAGATATGGCTCAAGTTTGCATTATTTGAAGTTGATTGAATATATTTCTTTCATCCTGCGGCAACGTTGCATGGTGATTTCGTCGAGGGTACTGGATGCTTGCTACCTTGGACGCATCTCGTGACAGTTCTTAACACTGTTTACTGCAGGTAAGCGTAGTGCGATATTTTATTTTGAATTTCTTGTTCCCATTTGTGCACTTGAAATGGGACTCTTGATCTTTATGTTTATTTTGTGTGTGTGCTGTTTGTTCATTTCCGAGAAAAAATTGAGTGTATACTTCGAGTAAATAAATTAGAGTAAGACACACAAGGCAATTGAGTGTGTCTTTTTCGGTGTTATTTTTTGTGTTTTCGAGCTTGTGTGCTGTTCTTCTCATGTCTAAATAAAACATAAATTCAATTTTCAAATTTTAATCTGGCAAATTACTTCCGCAAAAAACTTTAAGTATTTGCCGAAGTTCAACATTCGGCAGTCAGAAATTAATCGTGCGCTTCGCAAACATTAATAGTAATATATTACTGAATAAGGTCGTTAATTTATTGCCGGCAGAGAGACTAGCAAGTATATTGTCTTGGCATATTTTTTTTGCGAGTCATCAGGCATTTTTAAAAGCTGATCATGCAATAGGCGAGTCAGATGGCTAAGTTTGCATTATTTGAAGTTGATTGAATTTATTTCATTCCTACTGTGTCAACGTTGTAGGGTGATTTCGTCGAGGGTACTGGATGCCTGCTACCTTGGACGCAACTGCAGGTAAGCGTAGTCAGATATATTATTTTGATGTTCTTGTTCGCATTTGGGCACTTGAAATGAGGTTCTTGATTTTTATCTTTTCTTTGTGTGTGTGGTGTTCGTTCATTTTCCAGAGAAAGTTGAGGGTATACTTCGAGTAAATAAATTAGAGTAAGACACACAAGGCGCTTGAGTGTGTCTTTTTCGGTGTGTTCTTTTTCTGTGTTTTCGTCCTTGTGTGCTGTTCTTCTCATGTCTAAATAAAACATAAATTCAATTTTCATCTGGCAGAGCACTTCGGCAAAAATATTTGCATATTTGCCTAAGTTCGGCAGTTAGGGTTGGCGGTCATAGGGATCTGCTGTGGTGCTGAGTAGCTAATGTGGTGTAGCGCTCTGTGGTGTATGTTCTTCCTCTGTCCTTGTCTTAAAGCGCAATCATGTTTTTTCACGTACAATGCCAACTCGCCCAACAATCAGCACTTGTATATACTAACCTGCTACACTAGTTGTACCCTTTTGACTAAGATCTGTTAGTCACCTAAGTAAATCGGGGTGACAAATTTAAACATGACCGGTGAATACAAAGTGCTTACTAATCTACGATTACCACCCGCCATGTGATAATTTTAGTCAGTGGTAGTTAGTCAACAGTTAAACTGGTCACGTCTGGTAAGTATGGTCGATTCTTTATAATGCTGGAATCAGTGGCCCATCAAATGCTCCAAATGCGTCTTAGAAAAATCTAATATTTCTTCACAGTTTCTTCAAATTTGGGATGATATGTTTCAAATTCATATCACATGATTTCCACATTTTTTTGGTTCCAGGCAGGCAGTGCAGTCTACCCGGAGGCTGTCAACTCAAGCCTAATTAATCCTGAGGCGCCCAGCTATGTGGCAGTGGAGGGAGACCTCGAAGCCGCGTCGCCTGCTGAGGCAGTCCTGGTTGCATTCTGCCTCTAGATCATCTTTAGCGACGACTAGAGCCCCGAAAGTGTTGTTCCAGATGTCTTTATTGCGCTTAGTGGTTTCATCTTAGAACTTTTATAAGATGTCTAGTCATTCCATTGATTTTTATGCCATTTTGTTTGTGACAGCCACAATAAAACATTGTCATGTACTTTCAGAACTAGGCCGTCTTCATCTATTATAAGGCCCACCTTTGAAGCACGTACTATCACACCCACAAAGGGCCATAGTACCTTTCTTTAGGGGGTAAAAGTGATTCCATCAAGTGTGCATTTAACCTGTAATAAGGTGGTGAACTGGGCCAGTTGGTTACTGTTATACATGATGGGGAAAACAGCTCGGAAAGCGTGGACTACGAAGAACAAACACGACAGCACAGCACTTTTCTATCGTGTTTGTTCTTCGTAGTCCGCGATTTCTGAGCTGTTTTCCTCATCGTGTGTATTTAACCCCAAAGTGGATCATAGTTCCCTCGAAAAGGAGGTAAAAGCAGCGCCCTCAATTACGTCGTCTTACCTCTCAAAAGGATTGAAATTCCCTCCTAAAGGAGGTAAAGGCTGACCCTGAAAGGATGCACTTTTAACACCAAAAGGAACTAAGGTTACCTCCAAAAGAAGGCAATGTTGCACCCTAACCTAGGGGGTAAGTTTGCACCCTCGTTGCAGGGGGTAACGATACCTCCAAAAGGGATTGCCCTGTGTGCAAGTCGGTTACCCCCTTAAGGAGGGTACTACAGTACCCTTTTTTTTAAGAGTGTAGATTTTCTCCGACCAAACAAAAACAACGAAAGCAAACCGGCTCTAGCTTCCAGCGTACATCGGCGTTGCGCCGTGGCCAGATTTTCTTCGTCAGCTCTAACTTAAAGATGACCTACAGATGCAGCAACACTGGTATCAAGTTTTAATATGGCTGCCTCCACGGAGCGCCGTAAATTCTGAGGAGGGTGCATTGGAAGCGGCGGCACCTTCCCCCCCCCCCCCCTGATGCTGCCCAAAGTGATTTTTGCACAACGCGAGGAATGTTTGGCAACGACTGTTTGAAGCAAGGCGCCCCGAAGGTTTTCCCTTCGTCGCGTCATTCTTGGCGGGACTCCAGGGCGCCCTATTGGCTCTCTTCGCGCGGCACAGGAGACGACAAGTCTTGACTTCCTTTCTTCTCGCGCCAAGAAAGAAGGGAAAAAAGGTTTTTCCCTTCTTCGCGCGCGCGACGACGACAGCTCACGATTTCGAAATCTCTGCAAAGTGTCGCCCGTAAAGCTATCTGGCTTTAAAACGCTTGAGCCCCGTCGTTATCCCGCCAGCAGGCAGGTTTCGACGACGGCATGGGAGCTACAGGACTGATGCAAATTCTTCTCGGAGTAGAATCGAAACGCATCTCGGGATATGTAATCTTCGAGAGTGCCAGATCGGCTCGTGGTGTCTCGGGAAACGTCGGGGGAGAGGAAAGGGGTCCTCGCTCCCTCTCTGCCCGGCTCCAGCTGCAGGTGCCAACTCTCACGCCTACCGCCCCGAGTCCCCACATGCAAAGAAATGCCACGCCGGAGCTTACGACGCCGAGCTAAGGAACGGCGGACGCACCCATCCAGGGGCCAGGATTGACGCCCCGCGCGCCCTCTGTGCCACCTTTGACTTTGTCGACGAGCGTGTGTCTCTGTTCCCGATGTACAAGAGGATATAGAGGCAACCGTGGATCCAAGCTCATATGCACGTCTGCCACTGCCTCAGTCGACGAGCGAGCCTTCCAGACGCCGCTGCAACGGAAAGCTTTCCTAGTGGGCGAGGTTCGCACGGTAAGGAATGCCCGTGAACGTGAGTGCCAGCGCTTTCGCCATCTTGCCTTGGCAGGCTGGGAGCCGAAGCTCGCGTGGTGGGCACCGCTCGCGGGTGGAGAATCCGCAAGAGCGTGGTTATACTGCCGAAAGCTTTAGATTCCTGCATTTAGTAATTACCGGTATTTTGTTTTTTGTACGAACACGGGCCGAAAGTGATAATCTGACACCAGTCAACACATGTGTCATAACATTGCAAGGTGCAGACTAAGATCTATGTCTCAAGCACGCATTGTAGTCACTATAGACATTAAAGGGTGTTGAGCTGAATCGAACGACCAGAATTAATCTAAACCAGCTGGGGATCTTGGGATGGGCACCCAAAATCACAGTGACGTGGCGCCATCTCCCATATGAGCGTCAGTCAAATTACAGTCGCGAGGCCTGAAGTTCAAATACCCAAACTGGAAATCCGTAGGACGGCACTTTCCATCGGCGTCGCCACGTGTGGAAACCACACGTGCGGGATATTTAGAGGCCAGCGCTTAGGCGCCCGTTCCCGCATATAGCGGCGTCGCCGTCGGGTCGCACTTTTTAGAGCCGTGATGGGGGACGGCGGATGTTTTTACTGGGGTGCGCGATAAATCAACTCCCCCCCCCCCCCCTTCTTTACGCCACTTCGCGGCGACAGTCTGCGGGTGGCTTATTAAAAAATGTGAACCCACCCGGACCACCCGTACATGCCGCTTCGCGGCGTCCCACCGGCGGCCAAAGCTCCGCTGGCCCCCATTGCACGTCCGGACAGTCAATTCCGTGGCGGCGTCGTAACTGCGCCCGTTGCATTATGGGACGTCACAGACCTATACACCAATTCAACTTCCCGCTAAATTTAATGGAGAAACTGAATTGGTGTTGAGGTCATGCGACGTCGATGTTCCCTCTAAATTTAGCGGGGAAACTGAATTTGTGTATAGGTCAGGTGACAAGAAGTCATGTGACGTCATTTTCCACGCTAAATTTAGCGAAGAAGTTGAATTGGTGTTGAGGTTACGTGACGTCATTTTTCCGGCTAAATTTAGCTGGGAAACTGTGACGTCATGGGACAGGCCACTGCTTCACGAAATGCGGCTTCACGAAACCCCTTGCCAAAGAAACTTTCACGTTAAAACCAACACCGCGCAGGCAACATTGGGGGGCTCCCACTGTCCCTCCTCGTCCTGCCTGGCCTACCCGAAAACAAAAGCAAACCATCAAAATATCAATATATATATATATATATATATATATATATATATATATATATATATATATATATGTATATTTCTCTCAAGCTCTACCAAGGTATATCGCAAAGTCAATATACCTCAAGATCTGTTCTCTACTTTTGCATTACAGAAAGCGTAAACGTCTATAATTTGTTTCCTTAACTACCTGAAAGTCAATATTTTCAAGTAAATATTTCATATTATATAAACCGATATTTTAGAACTAACCATTTTTTTATCGTAATGACTTTTCTGACACGTCATCTCTGCCACATGGAATGAAATATCCGCCAAAAATTATAATCGGGTTTCTCGCTAATTTTCTTCGCTCAATTGGGATATTCATAATTTATTTTGTTTCCTCTCAAGAGAACTAATTGATTTAAAATTACAAGCAACACTTGTCTCAATTGTTAAAAAAAAAAAAAAAGTTTTACCAGAATGATTTGGTATTTCGAGCCTTCTATTTCAATACTTCGAAAGTCTAAAAAGTTGTGTTCTCTTACGAATATCTGATAGGTAATGAAATGTATCGACTTTTCTAACCAGTTTCTATAGCTTCTTGACAATTTTTCTTTACACTTTCGATAGAACTTAATGTATACAGATTAGATAGGCCGTGTATAAAAATTGCATACAAAAGAGATAGAGATGCTAACAACGTTTCTGACAACAATAAGTCAATTTTTCGCAAAAAAAAAAAATATAATTCTGAACAGTCATTTTAGTAAAAACAATTAGCACTCACCACTTGCCGTGTGCATATACACAGACACCAGAAATACACACGCCACGGGGCGCTCCTAACACTAGTAATTCAGTGGTGTTGACTGCTCGAGCGCTATATATACCCTACACTTGAAAGCAATCACTTGAACGAGGACCATCCCACGAGATAAAAATATTACAAGTGTGTTGTTTTTTGACAATAATTTATACGAAATGTGGTTTTTAAAGGGGCAGTGCAGCGGTTTTAATGTTGAAAGAATTGCCAGTTTGCATTTTTTATATTGTTTATACAAGCCCAAGTGACCAAAAACGCGGCACCTTTCCCCGAAACGCTGCTATTCTGCTGCGTAATCGCGAGGCAAAAAACGAATTATTTGCCGATCTGCAGCCGCCTGTGGGGGCTACGGGAACTAAAATGACGGCGTCTCTGGGGGTACGCGGAAGTCAACAAACCCTGTTCCCCTCCGCTGCTACACTCACCGTCAGCCCCGTGGCGAACCGTACTTTGTGTCCATCGCTCGCCGCGACCTTCGACGAGGCTATTCCTTTGAAAGTCGACAATCGCGGAGGAAGCGGCTGGGGTCTCTGAAGAGAGGGCCCAAGGGGAAACCACGTGAACCCCCAGAGTATGTCACTCGAAAGTCGGCGTGGAGAGTTGAGAGGCACTTCCACCTTCGATTTGTTTCATTTTATTTTTAAATAAGAACTAGCGCTCGCAAGAAAATGCGGTTTTCGGTTTTTCGTTGCAAAGGTGACGCAGATTAATTTCCGCAGTTAATTGGCCAAAGTCTGAAAATCGTTGCACTGCCCCTTTAAAGGAGCTGTGCAACGATTTTAACGTTGAAAGAATTGGCGTTTTCTACTTTTGACATTGTTCACCTTGTCACAAAGGACAGAAAACACACCTCCTTCTTTCGAAATGTTGCGATTCCGCCGCGTAATCGCGAAGCAAAAATTAGAATATTCCTCGACCTGCAGCCGCGAGCGGCGGCCATGAGAAACAGAAGGCATGACGTCAATGGGGAATCTTGTAAAAAGATAGCAAGTTGTGCGAATACCTGCTCGATAAAAGGTAACTTTTCTATAAATCTTGTCGTTCCAACATAAATATAAATGCGTCAAAAACCTGGTATCATCGACAAAACTTTTATTATACGGAGTTTCAGTGGCGCCATCTATCCTAGGTCCACAAAACCGTCAGCAGCGGAACAGCCGCCAGAAGCCGGAGGGAGAGGGGGGACAGGGCCGGACGGGTATGGCCGGACCCGGATGAGACTTTCCTCCTTTCACCATATTGTTCGCGCTGAGCCCGCCAGCACGTGGTCACGCGGTCGCGAGCGGGTGAGTTCTCGCTGCTTACTGATGGCTCTAAAGAGAGAGCTTCACCGGAACCCCGCGCCTTCCCCATTGACGTCACAGCGCACGTGACTCGGAAGTTAGTGAAGGAGTTGAGAGGCGCCGAAAACCTCAATCTTTGTCCATTTTTAAAATAAAAACTAGGACATGCAGGCAAAAGCGGTTTTTTGTTCTTTACTCAGAAAGGTCGAGACACCAACTCCCAAATTATTTAAGCAAATCACTATAACTGTTGCACAGCTCCTTTAAGGGTTGATGAACTGCATCTCTAACAATATGTCATTGCAAGAGGCGATAATATATTAACACAGTCGAACAAAGCCTCCGCAAGGAGGCTCCAACTGGGTGTGATGTCGCCTCTCTGCTCTGCATCCTAATATAAAATCGATTCTATTCTATAGAAGCTCTACAGAAATATCGTGACAAAAAACTACTTCAAGGTTTTGATAAAATTTCTGTTGCATACAATTTGTCTGTATTCTATGGACCGGCTGAAAGAAAGTTATTGAAAATTGTGGATACAACGTGACAGCGTAGGAAGTTTAAAGAGTCTTTAAAATGTGGATAAGATTTCTATAGACTGCCATAAATATTTTGTTTTTGGTCGGGAAAGGAATTAGCACGGGAAATTAGACAACGGACGAGCTTTCATTATTCAAAGTACTCGGTCCCAACGTCCCTGGCGCGTGAAATTCAATATGATTCATTTTAATTGAAGTCCCACAATAAAAGGTTTACTACGCGGCTAGTTCCAAATACTTAGGCGTAACAATTGAAAATAATTTAAAATAGGAAAAACACGTCCACAACATTTGCTGTTCTACAAAACGTACGCTCGGATATCTGAAACGTAGTTTTAATGGACAGAGAGAGAGAGAGTGAGAGAGGAAAGACTTCGGTTGGGTGCGTTCCCCCCCCCCCCCCTTACTTTTACCTGAGCAGCTTTTCTTCCGCATGGGCAGTGCAAAGGTTATAATAATAATAATAACTTTTTTCTTCACCACAGATACATGTGGTGAATGGGAGGCCAGAGAAAAAGCTGCATGAACGCAGCTTGACGAAGCTCCGGACCCCCCATTCAGCAGCTACGACACGACACATAATCCCAAGTAGCACAACACGCCGGGTTGGGGATGGGGCGGTATCGGCCTGCCGGGATACTGATACCGGCCAGTACCGGAAACGCCCCAAGGGGCGACATTGGCCGGGCCCAATGCCGGAATCCGGCCGGTACCGGGAACTTATTGGGAAACCGGGATGCCGGGAATACGGGATGTTCCCAGTGAGCTCCCGACACAGATCCCCGGCATGGAACCGGTGGTACGGTAGGAAACCATCAGTGTGCCAGCGTATTTCCGGGTCAGAGCCAGTCCAATTGCGGATTAGTCCCAGCGTAATAACAGATCAGTGCCAGCGTAATTGCGGGTCAGAGCCAGTCCAATTGCGGATTAGTCCCAGCGTAATAACAGATCAGTGCCAGCGTAATTGCGGGATCAGTGCCAGCGCCATTGTGGATCAGCGCCAGCGTATTTGTCATTCAGTGTACCCAGCATAGAACCACTAGAATGCTAGCTGTGTCAGGCTTTAAAGCCAAAGTATGACATCCTACTGCATTAAAATTTTGAAAAGGTAGCTTCTCAGTAGATCAAATTCACTTAAATATGGAAATGCTAAATTTCTCAGTCAGAACTATTTTATGGTTTTTCAGATCTTTTATAGGTACTGACCGTTTTTAATATGTTTCTTGTACTTGAACCGAAACAAGTCAGTATAGCATTTGTCGAATTTTAAGAAACAATTCTGTGTGAACAATTGACTTTCTCTATGTATAAATACAGTCATGGCAGTTATGGTTACTTGTTGAGACGACATGTCCCATTCACCTGTCACCCAGATGCATAGGGGTGAGGTAGTACTAGGAAACATACAAAATTTGTTACCATGACGTTGTTCCTTATTGCTATTCAACCATAGCAGCTGGCTGCCCGGCTGAAGCTGTTCCCTCATCATCCGAGATGGTTAGAGGCACCGAGGAAGTTTTCTTGACTCTGTTGGCCCTGCCCCCCTCCCTATCGTATGCACCAGATAGAAAGCGGCTCAGCCGCTTTTCCACCGCGTCCAGGCTGCACCCTTCAGTGCGACTTTGTATGGCACCTGCAAAGAGAATTGTCAGATCACACAGATTAGTTGAGGGATAGGGGAAGCCAATATCTTTCATACTAGCTGCACATAATGTGCTCTTCACAAACTGCAGTTTGTCAGTGTTTCCTTTGTGTAAATAGAAGGACCCACACCAGCCTGCAATCCAAAGTTGACAGTAAGACCCCCACAGAGGTGGAGAATCTGGGTTTGGTTACCACGTTAAGGTGCCGATTCTATGGAGGCATACTGCTCTTTTATGCAACATTCTATTATTCTGAAATGGGGGATAGGTGCAGATGAGTTCTTTAAAAGAGAGCAAAACTTCCCCGACATCCTACAGACCAGGGCATCTAAATGGTCTTCATTAGATTTTCAACCTGTAAACTAACAAGACATGACCGACAAAAACGTTTTTTTAGTTATTTTCAAGTGCTGCTTTTGAGTATGAAGGTTCCAAGAATGCCAACACTGGAGTTATTCATAAGAGAAAATGCAAGTCGAATTAAACTGTCAACATACTTCAAAGCTCTCGCTTGTCGTGCTCCAATTGCATTATCATTATAACCATCAATTAAATAGCTAGTAATGAATATGCATTACCAATGACCACCTTGCACATTGTGGTGTCCTTGAATCGCGATTTTACTCGGTAGCCCAGGAGGGAGAACCGCTCCTGGACTTGTTTCGAGAGCAGGCGCCCCACCATCTCTCGTACCACTTTTTGCAGCGTCTTCCCGTCTCCTAGAGACAGGAGCTGCTCCTCCTAGAAAGACAAAATGTGTTCTCAACATGTGCAGACACAATGGTATGAATATGTCTTAACTAAGAGGATGTGCATGCCCAGGTAAATGCAGCAAACCACATTGCATGCATAAAAAATTTACAAATCTACTGAAGAGAGAATAAAAAATATTCGAATATGGCTACTGTACCTGTCTTAAATCAAACCAGAAAATTTAGAACATTTCCCTGCATACTCCACTAAATCTTATTCATCGGTCACATGCATCATTGTTCAAATCGTGCAAACTTTTAGATGAATCATCTTTACTCGATGTCTCGTCAGAATCTGCTCAGTAATTCTAATAATGTATGTGGTTCTCAAAACAGTGCATTTAAGACCCTACACATCCTAAATTTGTTAAAGATATATGTCCGCCGGCTATTCACCCCGTGCTTTTCGCGCCCATTTATTTACTTTACTAAAACTTAAATGAAGAGAGGCATAAAAAAGCGGGACTTGACCAAAGCCGTCTTCATAGTCGCACAAAATGGTGCAGCACAGTGCGAGTACTTTTGTTTTCATAATTTTGTTTTGTACTCACTCAGTTACGGCACTCCTCAGCTCAAGCCCGTCACATGTAATGATTCAACTTGCTCAGCTTGCGCTTGTGTGACTACCGTACACTATGCATGGGGACACAGCTACACATGTACTCACACCCCCTGAATGAAGTGGCAGATGCAATGACAATTACTGTTTGACCTTGCAAACTTCATTTGCTGTCATAGGATGACCGTCGGTTAGGATACGTCAACACCTCATTTTGTAAATGCACTACTTATGTGAAGTAAAGATTGCATCGGTAAAAATTTATCCGGCAATCATTTACAAATTTGTTTGGGCATACACATATAATGGTGGGCACGCCCAAAAACCTTTTGGAGCAGGCTAAAAGTTGTACCTTCACTTCTGCAGGAGATGCTAAAAGCACAATAGAATTTATTGCCTTAAACATATACATATCTTGACTATAGCCTCTAGTGAGAACAGGGGTAGGACCAAAAGAAGGCCAATATATACTACAGCATCTTTCTTAGCCAAGCAAGCGTTAAACACAAAAAGCATGCAGGTGGGCTCGTGTGTGCTCCGCACACAGACCCATGGCGAGAGTTGTTGCACGTGCGGAGTTTAATCTTGAAGGATAAAACGGGCAGAGGTGCCATAGGAAATCAACATGATTTATGATTATTTGCAGGCTGACATACTTTAAGCACCAAAGGCAAATGTGCGGGCGGTTTCACTTTCCCCCAAATGTGCGGCGATTTCACTTTCCCCCCCTTGTGAAATGTTTTAGTTGAAACAATTTAAAAAAGCGGCAGCTGAAAAAGACCAAAAGTGCCGTTCAATGAAAATGCACATGAAGGCTATTAGTCTACATGACCCTTGGTGGAGAAAACTGTTTAAAATGTAGCGACGCACAGGGCACCTAATTTTTGGCGGCCACCGTCCAGCATTTTCCCCTACAATGGCTTCTATGAAGGGCAATTTAACAACTGCAGAAAGTACCATATAAACTCGTGTAAGGGCCGCAATAGTTTTTTTCTTGATTTGAGGGAAAATTTCGGGAGGTGACATGAATTTAAAAAAAGAATTATCTGTATCCACATTTAGACAGGAATATACTTGAGTGCGCTCAGCTGCACTGGTCGGAAACGCCTTCACTCCGGAGTCCAGACTCAATCGTCAGTCGAATTTAATTATTTTACATACTGCACCCAACACATCTTGTTGTTTTTTTTGCCATACTTGATGGCATGAGTGGCAACTTTCGGCTTGAACCCCGTATGACAGTTGAAGTGGTACTGGCCCATAGCTCTGAGATTGCGCAAAAAGGCAGACAAATCGCGACGCTTTGACAAAAAAACGAAGAACAGAAGGAAACCTCCCCAGAACATACAGTGGCATCCGGAAACTTGAGCGCTCACGCGAGCCGAGCCCACTGAATACTTCATTCCTCACGCTTGCCACGAGACCTGACATAACCTTTATCTTATCTCAATGGCTTGCCCCAACATAAATGCATCCCGACAGCGCGGCCGACCACGACCGAGGGCGACAGCATTTTGCCATACGGTGATACGGATGAGTGGAGAGCAAAAAAAAAATTACACCATCTTCCCGAGGGGAACCATGGGGTGATGCGGAGCATCGCGGATCGTTATTAACGGTGTTATTAACGGTGTTAGTAACGTTGTTAGTAACGTTGTTAACTTGGGTTCCGCCGCTCGCTTCGTACGTTTACGTTGAACTTCACGGTCCCGAACCTCAGGTTCTGCTGCTCGACGTTCACGAACCAACGCGGCTTCCCGTTCTCGAAGGTCGGGTTCCGCCGCTCGCTTCCTACGTTTACGTTGAACTTCACGGTCCCGAACCTCAGGTTCTGCTGCTCGACGTTCTCGACCCGCCGCTGCTTCACGTTGTCGTAGTTCAGCATCCGCCGCTCTACGTTGACGAATGGACGCCGCTTCTCGTTGCCGTAGTTGAGGGTCTGCCGCTCGCATCAAGCGTTTGTGCTCAGCGTCGCGTGCCCTTCGCTGCGCAGCTTTGTCTTCAGTGGACGTAGCGTTGCTGTGAGTTTGTGGGGTGGTGCTGACGCTTGCTTGCGCCAACCCACTAACTGACGGGACTGCTCCTTCCATCACACTTCATCGGAAGAACGGAGTGAAGTGGAGTCAACAGCGCTGAACTGAACGCGCGCAGAGAGAGAGAAGGAGCTACCGCTGCTTATACTCACAGTTGAAGGAGAGGAGACTAGAGGAGGAGAGTTGCGCATGCGCGCGCGGTGTGGTTAGAATCGAACGCACGCGAAGTGCACGCACAGCTGGTAGAGAGAGAGAGCGGAGAGAGTAACGCGCAGCTGTTGGAGAGAGGGAAGGAGGAGAGTTGCGCATGCGCGCGCAGTGTGATTAGAATCGAACACACGCGAAGTGCACGCGCAGCTGGTAGAGAGAGAGAGCGGAGAGAGTAACGCGCAGCTGTTGCAGAGAGGGAAGGAGGAGAGTTGCGCATGCGTAGTGTGAGTGCAGACTACAACGCCGACGCCGCGGGACATAGCCCCGAGCAAGAGATGCTCCGCATCTAATATCGGGGATGCGGACACGTGCCGCTACGAGTTCGGCCGGTGGCTAGCGCCACCTAGCGATATATGTACATAGAAACATGGCATTGCAGTCGGCGCGCCTCAAAGACAAGGAGGTGCAGGGGCGGATTTAGAGGGGGGGTCCGGATGTCCTGGCGCCCTCTTGATTTCTGCATGTGTAAAATTTAGGGCGTGAAACGAAGAAGAGGGGGTTCCTAAACATATGGTACGCTGACCAACACCTCGCTCCCCCCCCCCCCCCCCCTCAGGAAATTCCTGCATCCGCCCCTGAGGGGGTGCGGCGCATATGCGAATAATTTCTGTAAACCATTTTTGCAGTACTTTGTCCAAATATGGGGGTGCGGCCCTTACACGCGATTATGCAGCATACGCAGGCCAGTAAAGCTGACTTTTAAAACGTGCAATTGGCATTACATGACCTTGACACAAGTCGATCGCAGGATTCAGGTTAAGGCTGTCCCTATCAATAGCCCTTCATCGTGCATTGGCTGTGCGTGCACTCTGCCGTTGTCAATGACAGAAGGCCCGTGATGAAGGCGGCATCTTGCTGATTTCTAACCTGCCACCGACTGTACTTGAAACACACAGTTTGGGCGGGCATCTGTTTGAAAATACTACGGTAAAAGGCTTCAGTCAACATTTCAACCATTTGCATATCTTCAGATAACCCAAGTAAGAATCGCAGCCTTATACCTTTCAATACTGTGAAAAAGAGGATACAAATACCAGCAGTGTCCTGTCGGCAGGGTTCTTTAGCCGCGCCTCTGCAGCTCGAAACTCCTCCATGTCGCAGATGGGCATCAGGAACAGCTCGGGTTGTTCGGGCCTGGCCATTTCCTGGGGTGTCGGCTGTTCCCCAAACCTCGCCTGCTCTTCCTGGTGCTTTAATGACACTACGTGCCTGAGCACCTGCCCCACCGAGACTTGCATTTCCCTCATCTGCTGCTGCAGCTGCTCATTTTGAATCCGTAGATCAAGCACAACCTTGAGCAGCTGAGCCTCGAAGGCTACAAGATAAGCGAGGCATAAGAAGGCATTATTCATATTGCTGACAAACATTATGCACTGATGATGGGGAGAAACTTGTTCTGAAACATGGGTTTCGGTAAGTTTCAGAAGAGCGCCCGCACCTTCAGGTGTTTTGGATGGGTTTGGATAGCTTTGAAATGGTTACCAGACACAGTAAGTGTGTTTGAATGCTTTGTAAAACTCTAAGACATGTTATAAACTGTATGCGATATTCAAACGTATAATATACACATTTGTTTTAATTAAATAATCTTTCTTAACGAGAGACACTGCCCCAATTTTCTGAATTTACGGCCAAAAAAAAAAGGTGTTTTCAGAACTTCACAGTTTTGGCATGTATGGTCAATAATTAATGCTCCCACAAAGGTTTATTATAATGTGTGTTAACAAACAAAGCAAAAAAAAAATATTTATATGTCGCCAACGCGTGCAAGACGCGGTCCACTTGGTTCAGCGGAGGAGAGCTGCAATAACCACCAGTTTCAAAATTTTATCGCTCCATGGCTACTAGGCCCGAAAACCCGGGAAATGGCTACCGCCATTTCTCAAGCTCCTGGGACAGCCTTTTTTTTTTCTCAATTGTTTGAAAATGGGAAAAAACCTCATTAAGAGCACTTGTACCGAGATAAAAAACGAAACTCGGCCTGCGAGTGGCTGCGTTGTGCTCATGTGATACCTCGTGCCTAGGCCTAAGACGCTTCAGAGCATGTTTCCTCGCTGATCTGCGCACTTATAGCTCCATTTTTTCTCCAAACTCCCTTGCCCATTTTCATTAGAAAATGCCCATAACTAAAGTTCCTTTGCGTGAAAGCTTTGGTAAACGCTCTCGTTTTACGAAACTAAGCAGTCGAGTTTCTTTAAAAGAGCACTAAGAGGATTCTACAATCGCTGTTCATAGTTGCAACTGATTCTACAGGCCCTAAGCACCCTAAAAATTCTAAAATGACAATCACGCGACGCCGATTTTCTTATTAAAAACGTGATGAAAGGTCGGAACGCACTACATTCTGAGCCGATTTTTCTGCTCAGGAAAGGCAAGACATACCCCGCAACGGTGTCAGTGCGATAACGATGGGCACTCGGCGGCAAATCGCAAACCGCCTCTGTTGGAGAGGCAGGTTGCGAGCGGCCGACGAGCGCCCATCGTCACTGTGCTGACACCAGAGGTGTGCACTCCCCATTTGGGAACTAATGTTTCACAAGTGCCGTGTGTCGTGCTACGACATCAAGACCTGTGACGCGAAGACAACCTGCTACGGCTCTGGTGGTTGTGAATGGTGATCTGCTGTTTTTGGGCTCCTAGGACTAGGACGGCCGCCCTGCCTCCACATCCTCGGCTGCGCTTCTCGACACGATGCACTTCTTTTGTGTCAATAAGCTCCCCAGCAAATCTCGCAGGTTTATGCAATAGAAGCCGAGTTCTAGGAGCAGTTCACCATGCGACCATATCTCTCCAAGGTTCTATTTTTTTTTTTTTTTTTTTGTTGGGCTGTCCGGAGGATTGTTTGTGCATAGAGGCAGTACAGGTTTGAAATTTCGTACAGATGTCTCTTACCACTATAAACTCGAGGAAAAATATACCGCTATATTTACCGAACTCAGATTTACAAGCGTTTGACTTTACAGCTGATGTATCTACGTTATCTGCTGGGCATCGAATTGGTTTGTTTTGGTATGTGCCGTCCAGGGGCGGATTTAGAGGGGGGGTCTGGATGTCCCGACCCCCCTCTTGGTTTCTGCACGTGTAAAATTTAGGGCGTAAAACGAAGGAGAGGGGGAGGGGGTTCCTAAACATATGGTATGCTGACCAAAACCTGACCCCCCCCCCCCCCCCCCCCTCAGGAAATTCCTGCATCCGCCCCTGGTGCCGTCCCACTTCAGCTTGACACATTGTATTTACAGCTCAAAATAAACACACCTACAGCTCGAAATATATCTCTTTTTATGTCTGCTGAGGGAGGAGCAGCAAGAGCGGTCAGTTGCAAGCGAGGTAAAAGAAAAGCAGGCCCGTAGCCGCTCCTCTAGCCCCTAAACGATGTTAGTGCGCAGGTTTTGCGTTGCGGGTGGTCGCGACGTACTGCATGTCATGTGTCTTGTTTCGCAGTTACCCGCGCGCCATTTACCGTGCAGCGGCCCAACATCGCTTTGGTCTTGGTCCTTACGCGTCTACAGCTTTAATGATATAAAATAAACATTCCTCCCCAAAGTCACAAACAGCAAAAGAATGGCAGGGAGTATCCCCACATGTTTGTCTCAGTACCTTCAAAATACTCAGCAACGTGGGCACAAGACCTTGCTGTGATCAAAAACGCGCATCTAATGTTGTGATTACTTACGAGTGGCAGTGTCCTTCGGTACCCCTGTCGACTCCCCGGTTGCGCCTGTCTCCAATGGCCCGTGCTTGGCTGTAAACAGATACATTAAATCGTGAAGCACTTAACTAAGAAAAATGGCGAAGCAGTGGGAAAGATTATACAATTATCTGCTAGATGCCGTGTACAAAAAAAAAGTGTTTGCTATGTCTTCACATGCAAACAATGCCCTTTTCACATGTGATGCCTGCATGAGATAAGCCCAGGGTGCACAGACGTCAGTCCTCCACACCACTTCAGTTGATGGGACCGGAACACACGAAGCCATTTGAAAAGCCATCTCCTATTAGTCTTGTTTCCCTACTTCAGGGTAATTTTTGATATTGAGAAAGCAAAGCAGTTATACTCAGTATCCTCTGGAAGGCCCACTCGCCAAATATTACGACATAAAAGGGCCAAAAAAGTTTTGAGCAGCCCCCAGTTGCCAAAATCTGATCAATCTAGCAGGCAACGTGCGGCGCAGTCAGTGCCACTGTGTTGGTACAGCCAACACTGAGTGAAACGTCGCAAACAAGCAAGTTGTTTTGTTGGCTTTTTACTTTTCAAAGTGCTGCCGTTGTTGGCGCGTAAGGAAAACAGAAAAAGTGTAGTGTGTACAGGGGCAGAGAAGGTGTCCACGTGATCCGGATCACACATGCGCTATTGAGCCTGCCAATGCTCTCCGCATGTGCGAAAGTATGCCATACAGGCAGTTTTATGCATCATGCTACATTCTCATAGCAACATCTTTACATGCAGTCTACTAAAATGTACCTTTCACTCATGCTCAGCAAACATTACTTAGGTAAACTTTGCCCTTCTCTGAGTTGAACGCTACAGCAGTGGTAGTGCAGGCGTCGTCGGTGTAGCAGGGACAGCGAATACGACAAAGCTTGCTTGCACCATCGTCAAGTGGGCGACGTAGTTCTTCGTTCCACTTGGTTGGATTAGCTCGCGAAGACACGGAACCAGTGTTGCGTGCACAGGCAAAGCTTCCACTTCGGTTCGGAATTTTCGTTTAAAGGAGGGTTGTACGAAAACTATTCAACTTTTCAGGAAACAAATGACGCAGAATTGTTTATAAGTACAGTACGCTGCAATATGAAAGACCCACTGGGAGCGCGTGGCCGAGGCGGTGACTGACGGGGGCGCCGCGAGCGCTCCGGGCAATTCCATTCTGCTTCGAGGGGAGGACGCCCATTCGGGGCTCAGCCAAAGCGCAACGCGCTTATCAGTTTGTGCTGAGCCCTGAGTGAGCGTCCTCCCCTCGAAGCAGAATGTAATTTCCCGGAGCGCTCGCAGCGCCCCTGCCAGCCACCGCATCGGCCACGCGCTCCTGCAGTGGGTCTTTCATATTGCAGCGTACTGTACTTTTGTTATAATAATCACCCATAATGCCAAAATCTGCAGAATAGACCCTTTTCAAAAGTCCCTCAAGCAACATTGGCGGTCACCACTGCTTGCTCACGAAGCGCCTGATTGGATCCGAGTTCACGCCGAACACTGACGCAAAACTTTGTGTCCAATAAATGCTCATAGTATGGGAGCAAGCAATGACGGACAGGTTGTGGTGCGGACAGTTGAAAAGGGTCTATTGACCAGTGATGCCCTTTAAGCAGCCACCATGCAAAACAATGTATCCTTTTTTTTTTTTTTAACCGGTTTGATTTAGGTTCAAAACATGATGGCGAGACTCACATGTCAAAGACTCTGGCTGCTGCCTCATTGCTTTTTTTTTTTCTTCGGTTCCAGGACTGATGTTAAAAATTTGAAGATACAGTAGTGAGAAATCAAATCTTAACATGCACTGAGATTGCATTTCATACTTTCTATGAATGACCTAAATGTGCATCCAATGCTACCGATGCTAGCATTTGGAATAGATTGAAAGCGAACCATAACAGTGAAGGACAATTAAATTTGCATCCGTTGCCTGCACTTGGCAGGGATCAAAAGGAAAGATAACCGAAGAAATCCTTGCATAGCATAGCATGTACTTGTTGCTTCGTCTTTTCAATTCTCGAGTTCATAGACGCAAAGATGCAAGATGCATGCCTCTAAATGCCCTCAAACACAGTATGGAGCAAACAGTTAAATGATAATTACCAGGGGCGCCTGCTCCGCCAAGACGACTTGGAACTGAAAGTAAAAATCTTGTTTGAGCACAGAGAAAAAATATTACAAAATATGGTGATTATTGGAAGTTTCAGACAGTATGACAACATTCTTTAGATTCTTGTATTTTTCCAAATATATGGTATATTTCATACGGGATTCATATACCTAATGCATGCTGGAAAGTTCCTAAAAGTGTTCCAGCCCCTGGTGAGCGAATAAATATTAAAAATATGGGCTGAGTTAACTTACAAGAAAAAAAAAATAAAATTTTGAAGAAAAACAAAGCAATCTAAATGTGTAAAAGTGCTATGTAAGGGGTAGCCAGACTGACATGTCCTAAAAGCTGCAAACAAAACTGCTATGCTTCAGAGAGCCACTGAAAGTTGGGAGGGAAGGGAACCATCAAGAAACAATAATGAGGGATAGGCCCGTATCTTTATGGGATAAGTACCATTGTTGACACCAACGAAAGAATGCGAGGCAGAACATTTTTTGAACCATAAGCAACGGCAGTCGATGCCCTTGACAACATTTATTCGTTGGGTTCAAAATCTTTTCGAGGTTGGTAAAGAGAGCAGGGGTTTTAGACGCCTATATAAATCATAATCAGTTTAACTATATGTCTGGTAGCGCAAGGATTCCAAACTGCAATCTGTCATTTATTCTAAAGCCCTTTCCTTCTCTTTCTAATGCAGGGGGTGGGAGAAGGGCGTACACTTTCAGAAAAGGCGCGAGCCGCACTTGGACTTCCGTGGAGCCACATACATTCGCGAGCCGCAGCTTGGCCACTCTAGTGCTATGTACCTGCATGGCACAAGAGCTGATACTGTAAATCACAGATGCACTGAAATCGGATTCTACCATGCAGTTTGACTGTTTCTTGACTTCAGGAATGTTATCACGAGCGATTACACTCGGGCCAAAAGGTCCAATGCATGTCCGGATCATTTGTTGGCACATCTATACCAACAATAAATTTGCGCTAGTGCCTGAAACTCACGTGGGGTTGGCAAAACGACGCTCGTCTCCTCACCACTGGGAGGCCGCCGAGTGCCCCGAGATGTGCTGGCTGGTTCTGACGGTAAATCAAAACAAGAATGGTTGACACTACAATCCACTTGCTGATTCTTGTGCTGAAGACAACTTTTAAGAACAAAAGCAGGTTACCTTCATCGTCGGGCTCACCAGCATCTGTTGATTCCACGCAGGACAGTGTTTCGGCGATAGTTGTTCTTTTTTTTGCCTTCCTGAAGGTCTCTGTAGAGAGAGATAAGGACTGTAAGTACTCTCCTTTCAACTTTCCCCAGTAACCAAATGAAGTACATTTGGACATTCCCCAAGCATAAATGACAAGCAGCTGAACCCCGAGCATAAAAAACGCTCAGCTGAAACATCACGGGTGCATTTATCCAACAACATGAGGTCTTCCGTTTAAGTTTAGTGGATGAAGTCTGTAGTGATGACTGCCAGTGTCTTTCAATTCGCATCTGGTCACGAAACTTCCGTAAATGTGCATTTATCTATATGAAAATTATGGAGCTTGCTAAATTGAGAAACTGCAAGCAAGCTGATGTGGGCAAGCATGCTAACAGAGAGTGGATCAAAAACGTGTGCTAGCACATTAGTAGTTGAGATGAAAAGGAGCAGTACAAAATAATTCTTACTGCATTCCCGCAAAATCGTTCCTCTGAATGAAGGCCATCCAGGGTCTGGTGGTTGGCCCGCCTGTACACGGGACAGGATGTCCACCCCGGACATGTTGCATGGCCACACGCAGTAGTTAGTCTCCTTGTCGAACCACGAAAGAGGGACGGGCGCCACCGTAACTTCGACATTGTCTTCAATGAACTCTACCACGGCGTACTTGTAGTCCGCACTAGAATGAAAGGCATCGTGAGACATGATGTTCATTCAAGTTACTTCACACTGTCACGTCTTCGCAACCTTTAGCATACATTACAATAGCTCCATGGCTAGATCCCCATGCACGGCCACAATGACATACGATGCCGCTGCGTTCCGCTATGCGCCAAATAATAGTAGTAGCGGTAAAGGAGAAATAAAGGTGCTCACTCTGTATAAAGGTTTGTTTACACCGCGCTTTGTAGCTTTTTACTTGTAACAGTTTAACGATGAGTAAAGCTATACGCACTAAGTCGTGCACCTCGACCAGAAATGGCTATACGCACGACGCGGAGAGCTCAGATCACTGGGGAGCGTGTTAAGCCAGCCTTTAGCCCCCCTCCCCCTCCCTTACAGGTCGCTTTCGCAGCATCCAGCCGGCAACCCAAGACCCGCTGTCCCCGATTGCACCTCCGAAAAGGGAGTCCCATACCACTGCAGCAAAGTTTCGTCGACAACAGTCTTTTTTTTTTTTTCAGTTGTGTTAATTGTAGAAAGGAAATGCCATAAATATCGCAAAACACTCGACAAAAAAAAAAAAATTCTAACAAAAAATAAATAAATAAATAAGCCCACACTGGGGATCGAATTTATGTCCGCTGCATATAAAGCAGACACCTTGACGTTCACACCGGCGATGTAAGCAGTCACTCGATGCGAATAGATCGCATCGCAAAAAATTAGATGGTCCCACTGGCGTGCACGATGAGAGAGTCCAACGCCTTTGTTGGCGAGGAGCTTCTCGAAAACTCTCGCCCCGAACGCCGTTGATTGGCTCAGCCCACTGATCTCAATGACAATTGCTGGATCGCGCTTCCCCGCTTGTTCGCTGCAGCGCGGGTGAAGCCACCGGACGGCAACCTTGCTGGGATACGATTTGCGGTTTTGCTAGCCTTTTGCTGCGGTTTTTCAGCGTACTGTACACACGTTTTCTACTCGTTCGTCGTCATTCGCCGAAGAAGTTTTTTAAGACTCAGTGCACCGTTGAAACTTGCCGTTGAGAACACATAGAAAATTTTACGAAAGCGCAGTACCGCAGGAAAAAGGCACAACTCGTCGAAAGCAAGTTTCGCCGGTCTGGCGGCGTGTTCAAAGCTTCCTTGGCACGCCGAAGTGCCGTGTCTCTGTGCCTTCACACGCTTGGATACCAACCAAGAATCGACGCCATGTGGATGTGTTTTGAGAGTGCAATGTGCGTGAAGCCGTACGTATCTAAAGGTACAACTCGTCGAAAGAAAGTGTCGCCGGTCTCGTGGCGTGATCAAAGCTTCCTTGGCACGCCGAGTTCTCCATCTTCGTGCCTTCGCACGCTTGGATACCAATCAAGAATCGACACCGCAGCAAAGTTCTCAACGTGTGTCGCGCGTAGATGCCTTTAGATCATTTATATATATATATATATATATATATATATATATATATATATCGGCCATGGAGTTCTGGATCGTCCAGCTGTTCCAGTGAGTTGCTATCAATAAAGGGGGGGGGGGGGAGATCTGTATGTGTTCTTATGTACTATTAACCATGGCTATGTTCCCAATCTACTCTAATGGATCACATGGGAGCACGAATAGAGCAAAGCTGTGGAGCAAGGAGGGTTTTCGAAGGCAAAAGTACAACATGGCGAGAATTAAAATCTTTGAAGCACGGCCTATATGGTCGTGTGCAATCCGTTGACCAATCACAATTAGGCGAGCCGTGCTCAAACGTCAAGTGCAATTAAGTAGGTTGAAAATGAGCCAGCACTGATCAGTGATGAGGAGCTGTTTTGCGCAGTATTCTGTAAATCGTCTAAGGCCGAAAAAAAGATGTACCTTCCCCCCCTCTTCCGTCGCTACTGGACGCTGGAATAAGCTCGTTCCTTGACCGCGAGTGCCGCAAGTATACAGTCGTCAGAGTAAAGTAAGACGCTGATCCAGAGGCACATACGGCTTCACGCACATTGCACTCGCAAAACACATTTACACGGCGTCGATTCTTGGTCGGTATCCAAGCGTGCGAAGGCACAGAGACACGGCACTTCGGCGTGCCAAGGAAGCTTTGAACACTCCGCCAGACCGGCGAAACTTGTTTTCGACCAGTTGTGCCTTTTTCCTGCGGTACTGCGCTTTCGTAAAAAGTTTCTACGTGTTCACAACGGCAAGTCTCAACTGTACACAGAGTCTTAAAAACTTTTTCGGCGAATGACGACGAACGAGTAGAAAACGTGTTTACAGCACGCTGGAAAACCGCAGCAAAACGCTGGCAATACCGCAGCAAAACGCTGGCAAGACCGCAAATTGTATCCCAGCAAGGTTGCGTCCGGTGGCTTCACTTGCGGGAGCGGGAAGCGCGATCCAGCAATTGTCATTGAGATCAAAAAGTCGGTTCAGCAAGCGACTGCACAAATCGCGTCGCTTTTTTCCCGCAATGGTCGCTTTTGCGATGAAAGTTATCGCCCGACTAGATCGCTTCGCCGGTGTGAACGCGCCTGCGAGTTACTGAGGTTTCGCGCGAGTTGCTAATCTACACCGTCTTTCCAGCAACAGCGATGGTCGTTCATCCTGCTGAGACTAGAAACCCCGCCTTCAATGCGAGCTTTCTGCCCTTGCTAGCACAAGTGCGAACGCGCAGGCACGCGCAACCAAAGCACTGCGTACCGCACTGCAGAAGTTGGCTCACTAGGCCTATGCACGACCAAACCGACAGAACACTAACATCAAAATCAAAGCACGGGCGGTTAACTTCGAGGTATTTTTGCCCCGCGTACGGTTACATGCAGCGCTTTCACTCGTCACCACGGTCAGATGAAAACTTTGAACCCTTTAGGCACTGTACCTGAACCATGCTACGAACCCGGCAACCCGACCGCCAACTCCGACTCGCTCGCCATTTGTGTTTGCTTAACTTTATTCGGCTTTGGATTGGATACTGGATAGGATTTAAAACAGTCTATCAACAGCTGGAGGTATATTGTAGTAGGCTGGATCTTGGATCGAGGCCTGTCATGGTGGTGTCGAGTGGCATGAGCCTACAACCATTACTTGACACCACCTACACTCTTAAAAAAAAGGGTACTGTAGTATCCTCCTTAAGGGGGTAACTGACTTGCACACAGGGCAACCCCTTTTGGAGGTATCGTTACCCCCTGCATCGAGGGTGCAAACTTACCCCCTGGGTTAGGGTGCAACATTGCCTCCTTTTGGAGGTAACCTTAGTTCCTTTTGGTGTTAAAAGTGCATCCTTTATGGGTCAGCCTTTACCTCCTTTAGGGGGGAATTTCAACCCTTTTGAGAGGTAAGACGACGTAATTGAGGGCGCTGCTTTTACCTCCTTTTGGAGGGAACTATGATTCACTTTGGGGTTGAATGCACACGATGAGGAAAACAGCTCAGAAATCGCGAACTACGAAGAACAAACACGACAGAAAAGTGCTGTCCTGTCATGTTTGTTCTTCGTAGTCCGGGCTTTCCGAGCTGTTTTCCCCATCATGTATAACAGCAACCAACTGGCCCAGTTCACCACCTTATTACAGGTTAAATGCACACTTGATGGAATCACTTTGGAATCACATGACAATGTTTTATTGTGGCTGTCACAAACAAAATGGCATAAAAATCAATGGCATGACTAGACATCTTATAAAAGTTCTAAGATTAAACCACTCAGCGCAATAAAGGCATCTGGAACAACACTTTCGGGGCTCTAGTCGTAGCTAAAGATGAACTAGAGGCAGAATGCAACCAGGACTGCCTCAACAGGCGACGCGGCTTCGAGATCTCCCTCCATTGCCGCATAGCTGGGCGCCTCAGGATTAATTAGGCTTGAGCTGACAGCCACCGGGTAGATTGCACTGCCTGCCTGGAACCAAAAAAATGTGGAAATCATGTGATATGAAGTTGAAACATATCATCCCCAATTTGAAGAAACTGTGAAGAAATATTAGATTTTTCTAAGACGCATTTGGAGCATTTGATGGGCCACTGATTCCAGCATTATAAAGCATCGACCATACTTACCGGACGTGACCAGTTTAACTGTTGACTAACTACCACTGACTAAAATTATCACATGGCGGGTGGTAATCATAGATTAGTAATCACTTTGTATTCACCGGTCATGTTTAAATTTGTCACCCCGATTTACTTAGGTGACTAACAAATCTTAGTCAAAGGTGTACAACTACTGTAGCAGGTTAGTATATACAAGTGCTGATTGTTGGGCGAGTTGGTATTGTACGTGAAAAAAACATGATTGCGCTTTAAGACAAGGACTGAGGAAGAACATACACCACAGAGCGCTACACCACATTAGCTACTCAGCACCACAGCAGATCCCTATGACCGCCAACCCTAAGTGCCGAACTTCGGAAAATATGCAAATATTTTTGCCGAAGTGCTCTGCCAGATGAAAATTGAATTTGTTTTATTCAGACATGAGAAGAACAGCACACAAGGACGAGAAAACATAAAAAGACCACGCCGAAAAAGACACACTCAAGCGCCTTGTGTGTCTTACTCTAATTTATTTACTCGAAGTATACCCTCAATTTTCTCTGGAAAATGAACGAACACCACACACACAAATAAAATTAAAAAATCAAGAACCTCATTTCAATTGCCCAAATGCGAACAAGAACATCAAAATAATATATCTGACTACGCTTACCTGCAGTTGCGTCCAAGGTAGCAGGCATTCAGTTCCCTCGACGAAATCACCCTACAAAGTTGACGCAGTAGGAAAGAAATATATTCAATCAACTTCGAATAATGCAAACTTAGCCATCTGACTCGCCTATTGCATGATCAGCTTTTAAAAATGTCTGCTCACACGCAGAAAAAGAAATGCCAAGACGATATACTTGCTAGTCTCTCTGCCGGCAATAACGTAATGACCTTATTCAGTAATATACTACTATTAATGTTTGCGAAGCGCACGAATAATTTCTAACTGCCGAATGTCGAACTTCGGCAAATATGTAAAAATTTTTGCCGAAGTAATTTGCCAGATTAAAATTTAAAATTGAATCTATGTTTTATTTAGACATGAGAAGAACAGTACACAAGCACGAAAACACAAAAAATAACACCGAAAAAGACACAATCAAGCGCCTTGTGGGTCTTACTTTATTTATTTACTCGAAGTATACACTCAATTTTCTCTCGGAAATGAAGAAACAGAACACACACAAAATAAACATAAAGATCAAGAGCCCCATTTCAAGTGCACAAATGGGAACAAGAAAATCAAAATAAAATATTGCACTACGCTTACCTGCAGTAAACAGTGTTAAGAACTGTCACGAGATGCGTCCAAAGTAGCAGGCATCCAGTACCCTTGACGAAATCACCCTGCAACGTTGCCGCAGGACGAAAGAAATATATTCAATCAACTTCAAATAATGCAAACTTGAGCCATATCTAACTCGCCTACTGAATGATTACTTTTAACAAAACCTGATCACACGCAAAAAAAAAAGCCAAGACAACACTATAATTGCTAGTCTCTCTGCCGGCAACAACTTAATGACCTTATTCCGTAATATACTACTTTTAATGTTTGCGAAGCGCACGAATAATTTCTAACTGCCGAATGTCGAACTTCGGCAAATATGTAAATATACTTGCCGAAGTAATTTACCAGATTAAAATTGAATGTATGTCTTATTTAGACATGAGAAGAACAGCACACAAGGACGAAAACACACACAAAAAAAAACACAAAAAAATTCACACTCAAGCGCCTTGTGTGTCTTGCTCTAATTCATTTACTCGAAGTATACCCTCACTTTTCTCTCGGAAATGAACGAACAGCACACACACAAAATCAACATAAAAATCAAGAGCCCCATTTTAAGTGCACAAACCGGAACAAGAAAATCAAAATAAAATATCGGACTCCGCTTACCTGCAGTAAGCAGTGTTAAGAACTGTCACGAGATGAGTCCAAGGTAGCAGGCATCCAGTACCCTCGACGAAATCACCCTACAACGTTGCCGCAGGACGAAAGAAATATATTCAATCAACTTCAAATCATGCAAGCTTGAGTTATATCTAACTCGCCTACTGAATGATCAGAGTTTTAGAAATGCCTGATCACACGCAAAAAAAAATGCCAAGACAATATAATTGCTAACCCGCTGCCTGTAACAACTTCATGACCTTATTCCGTAATATAATACTATCAATGTTTGCGAAGCGCACGAATAATTAGCTCAGACATTTCTATTCGGTATTTCAAGGTAACGTGACATTTTACCAAACTATTTATTAAACCTCGTTAAATTAAAAAAAAAAAAAAAAAACGTTGATATTAAAAATCAGTGTTTAACACTGATTTTTACAAATATCACCGACATTGAGAATAAATCGCGCCGGTTGGCCGGTGCCGCCAATGAATGCCTGATCGACTACTGCTCTGCGGGGAAAAAACAAAATAAAACAAAAAACAACCACCTTATGAGATTTTCAAATATCTGATCAGATCCTCAATTTAACGTCCGACGCGACACACCAACGGCCCCAAAAAGAGAAAACCTCCTACCCCCTCACGCCTTAAACGTAGGCGACACCCGATTGAAAAGGCGTCCATGCTGCCCGGCTCGCCGAACCGCCGCTCTCCCCCTTCGTCCACCCGCACACACATACACCGGGAAAAGCTGCTGGCTAAGCCACTGGTTAGCGTATGTCAACCTTCTAAATGTGCGCTAGTGCAAGCGACAGTCATTCCTGTTCTTGCTCTTTATGAACTTCGATGGTCTAAACCGTGTCTGCGTTCGCGCCACACACTAATTTTATCGAACGCTCGACGCCTTCAAACGTGCCAACATGTCCGCCAACCCTTTGTCTAAGGAAGACGGGGGTCGCCTTCCCGGGCGGTCATAACCGACGCCAACTGCCGACCGCGCAGAACATTTCCTTACCTGCATACGGAGCACACGACTTGGATCTTCGACTGAAGTCAATGCAGCGCTCTCGGTGACCTCGTAAGAAGAGACTGAACCGAACAGAACAATAAAGAACGTTCCTGCACCGGGACGCCTCCGTCGAACGTTCGAGAAGAAACACCGTTATGCCGTCATGACCGGGCGCGTCGGCGGCGAAGGCGCGGACACTCTTCGGCCGGGCAGGCGCTCTCCCACGCATGCGCGAATAATCACGTGTCATACGAGGAGACCAATTAGCGAACTCGTTTGCGCCTTTCCACAGCCAATCGCAGCGCCCAGGCTTTGACAGTGCAAAACAGGTGCACCCTCTGGGAGGTAATACATGCCGCCTTGGGGCCCCTTAGCGGCGAACTTCACCTGGTAGCACCGCATTCTTCGTGTTTGCTGCGCTTGAGGAGGTAAAAAGCGGAGCGCTTTACCCCTGGGCGGGAGGAGGGTGGTAAAGGCGGTCTGTTACCTCCTTTTGGTCCCCTTTTTTCTAAGAGTGTACTGCATGGAACTCTAGTAGAAAAACGAGAAAAGGCAGAAAAGGGGCCCTTTTTCTCGTTTTTCAGCCTTTGCTGGCAATGAAACTTTTCTCCACAGGGTGCGGTGCCGTAAGTGCCGAGAAGCGCTTCGAACGCAAACCGAAACTTAAAAACCCATCGAAGTTGCGCGGTTCTTCGGAAAGCCGTAAAATACCGCGCGTGCCTTCTATTTTTCTCCAATTTGTTGATTTAGTGTTTTTCGATGATGCTCAGCAAGATTCTAATTGAAACCATGCCCTTAAACTCAATATTTAAAAAAAAATCATAATTACGCGAAAAGAATTAACAATGTAATTATCCCGACCTTTAATAATTTTCTTAAATAGGCCCTTGGCCTAGGACCAAAACAGCACAAGCCTTTTCTTGGTGCGATGTGTATTTTTCACAATATCAAATTTGTCCACCTTTCGTGAAACACCCTGTGTGTATGTATATATATATATATATATATATATATATATATATATATATATATATATATATATATATATATATATTATATTTTTTTTTTTTGGTACAGAAGGATTACGCTGGTCGACAAAAGGAGTGCAGCTCAATTAGACAAGAGTTTTGGAGTGCTACCGCGGTGTCGGTCGCGGTTTCGATGTGACTGGTTTTGCAGAAGACAAGCTTGAAGGCTTTGCGACGCGGAATTCGTCCACTTCCGGATTGCCACTGTCAACATGGAAGCTGTCAGACATTCAGTGACATCTGAGCTTTATTGAGGACGCTCCTATTAACGGCAAGTTCCTGTGGGTGCTCTCGCACATAGTTGTCTGCGAACTACGAATGAAGGGCAGCCCGACAAGCCTCATCCCCATCAGAACATGTTGGCATCGTGCCGCTGTATCGGTTTTCAGAGCCTTTCATACCCTATCTTACCAATACTCAAAAAAAGAAAGAAAAAAAAAAGTAGCGTCAAAATAGACTAAATGCACGCGACGATAGATTCTCATGATTGTCGGTCATGCGGGTCGGTGCCTGCGGAAATGGCGACAACGGGAAGATAGGCACAGGGAAAAAGTACGCATGCGCAGAAGCTTACTAGAAAAAGGTCAGGTTTTCATAAACCTTCTAACGATACCATAAAACATCCGCAGTCAACCTCCGTGTCTAAGCCTCACAATCCTTAATTTTCGCGTTTCTGGGTCCCATGCATTGAGTCATTGAGTGGTGTCAAGCAATGAACGCTGTTGGTGCCACCAGCGGGCTCCCGATCCGCGAATAAAGATATGTGATTTTAACGGCTGTTTAACTGGCAAATTTAACGCGCTGTTGGTGCGCAACCGAATGACATTGCAAGGCGAGGCTAGAGCGCCGTCGGACGACACGCTTGACGACTTACAGAATGCATAGAATGGTAGTAAACACAAAATAGCTTATTCAAATACTGCCAAAGCCGTGAACGAAGTGAAGCACATGAAATGCGACGGCGGAAAAAATACCTTAGCCCTTATGAACAAAAATGAACAAATGGTTACGCAATCTGTCAGGCAGTGCACTCACCTTGTCATAACAGCAGATCTGCCTCAAATCAACAAAGCGATCCTCCAAACTGGCAAGAAGCCTATCAACAAGAAAATTACACGGAAATACTTAAGAATGAAGAATACTGAAGATTGAACCGGACACGTGCAGACCGCCCAAAGAAACACGCGCGGTGCTCGAAAACAATCAGGGAAGAACCGGGGCGCCACCGGGAAGCGACGGTATTGGACCGAGGGAGGGAGAGAGAAAGGGAGAGAATGAGAGATCCTAGAGACGCTGTGACGCGGTCCGGAGTAGTTCTCCGCGCAGCCTTTTTCGGAGGAGTGCGATCTGTAGTCACTCGTACCATTTCAGTTTCGTTATGAACGTTCTCGAGGGGGAGTGAAGGAGCTTCGCGGCCTTTTTGTTTCGAACGCTGGGTGGGCTCTCTTGCTGTGCTGCTTTCGTTCCTCTCGTCATGACCGACTCGCCTTATCATACTGCGGCGATGACATCTTTGCAGTTAATTTCAGGAGGTCTAACAAAAAGCAGTGACAGCGAAATCAGCGGCAGCGACGAAGATACCAGCTTAGCTCCAGCTCGAGTGACGACGAGGCAGCCGTTCTCGGCGACGTGTTTGCCGAGTCATTCGCCTTGCCAGTGAAGAGGCCCAAAATATGGCGTTACGTTGAAGTAGTTGCGCGCGCGTATTCGGATGAAGAGCTATGGGTATGTCGTTTGTTCGTTGTGTGGTTTCTGTGATGTAATTGGAGGAATTAGAAGGCAATGCGCCAGATACTCCGTAGATAGAAGTCGCCTTCGGAAATGACGCTCGCTTTACGGCATACGTGTTTGGTATTGCTTAATTACATCCTACGGCTCGTACAAGTACTTCTAGTTGTCTTGTGGTTGCTGTTACCCGTCTCGGGGGATGACACAGCATACCGGTTCAACAAAACAACAAAACACAGTTCAACAAAATACGCTGCGACGGCCCTTTATCAGCCGTGGGTTGCCGCTCGCGTGGCCAGTTGCCCTTGGCCCCCTCGCGGTGCAGATGACCACTGACGATTGACGGAGGGGCAACTGGGGCACTGGGGCAACCTGGGCCACGGAGCAGAGTAGCACAATACTTTGATCCGCGTGTTTTGCCGACATCATGGCCGACAGAGCAGCTCGGCGCGAGTCACGTGGTACTCAGGGTTCCAGGAGGCGGCCCGCGCTATGGGAGAATACATGGAGATCGACGCAACACGGCTAATTAAAAAATAAACGGCGAGTTCACACTTTTCAAAACTAGTCTGTCGTGAATTTGGTAATGCACTAAACATTTTATCAAAGTTTTAATAATATCGGATGCGTGTGCGAATTTTGAGAAGGCAATTTCCAAGGCAATGGCGTTTGAAGCAGACGATTTTTGCACGCAGCGGAGATGGGCTCTTTGGGTTGGCCGGAGCGGGTCACGTGGACGCTGTGACGTTGCCGCGTCGTCTGCTGTATGATGCCGCTCGTGCAATTTTTAAAAACAAATTACGTCCTTTCTTGGCACAAAACTCAGCGCAAATGATTCTAAAATGTTCCTTTATTATGTCAAACACTATTGTCGTTCCGTACATCTCCACAACATTGAAGAAACAACGATTTTCGCACGTTCCCCTTGCATTTCTGACCGGAGTCGGAATGCTCTGAAAGCGGTGGCGCTGGGAGCGTTGCGCTCGATTCGCTCGACTTGCTCCGCAGGGCGTGCCACTGGGGTGAATCACGTGACTGATCGCTCACGGAGGCCGACCGCTCGACGACCGCTAGCGCGGAGCGCTTGGCATCTGCTAGAGGAAGCGGCTATGATTTACTAACGACTTCAAAATTTAAACATCAACAGTTACGTTATAAACGGTAAAAATCTCCCTCAGAGCAAGTTATTCTAAACGGCGGAACTGCTGAGCGCTAAGCGCAACCGCAGGTGGGCGGAGTGCGGTGAGCAGCGACTCGCATGACTCTAGTGACTCTAGCTGACTCGGTCTGAATTTGTTGCTTTGTACCCTCCGTGGTGTCTGTCTGGCTTCGAACGTTGTGCGCGAGTCCACGCCCGAGCTATTTTGCGCGGTGTTCCTTCTCATCTTCACGATGAGCTCGCGATGGAAAAAACCACGGGTTCTTCGGGAGCAATACCAGACCATCATGCGGGACATCGCGGCCAGCACCGCTGCGACCGCCACGCCGTGCATGAACATTGGTGCTGCTTCTTCCGCAAACGATTCTCCGACCGAGTCGTGCGCAAGTACTTCCTCAAGCGGCAGCGAAACTGAAAGTGATCACGACACGAACAGAGATGACCTGCCAGCCGAGCAAAGGATGCAGGACTCTCCGGAGGAGATGAGTAGCGACTCCTGCTCAGACGTCGATGAGGAACCCTCTTCCAAGCAACCAGAGCCTTCGGCCACGGAAGAACTGGCCACCATAGCGCGCAGATTTGGTCTTACACACGAGGCCGTCAACGCCTTTGCGGCCTCACTGCGAAGGTTGGGCCATGACGTTCCGAAGGACGCCCGGACCATCTTGGGCACGGAAAGGAAGGCTCAACTTGAACAGGCCAACACCTTCATTCATTTCGGCTTGGTGAAAGGCCTTACGGAATCGCTGGGTGATGCTCTCCTGCCGCAAGAGTTGCATCTGCAAGCGAGCATCGATGGACTGCCGCTTTTCAAGAGCTCCAGCGTCGGCTTCTGGCCCATTCTTTGCCGTGTAACGAACTGCGGCGATTCCACACCTTTCGTGGTAAGCCTCTTCTGCGACTCAGGTAAGCCACCAAACCTCGAGACCTTCCTCCGACCTTTCTTGGACGAGGTGCAGGAGCTGAAGACCAATGGAATGGTGTTTAAAGGCAGACACATTGACGTTTGCTTGACAGCCATGGTCTGCGATGCCTCGGCCAGGAGTTTCGTGAAGCAAATCAAGAGCCACGCTGGATACCACGGTTGCGAGCGGTGCTCCCAACGAGAACAGTACGTTGAAGGACGAGTTACCTTCCCCGAACTCAATGCACCACTTCGCACAAATGAAACATTTCGCGATCAAGCGGATCCAGCGCATCACATCGGCGAGTCCCCAGTGGCTGACCTCGACGTGAACATGGTCACCATTTTTCCACTTGACTATATGCATCTGGTATGCCTTGGAGTGATGCGTCGCTTGTTGAGAAGTTGGACCTGTGGTCGTGGAACTCTAAGTGTTGGTCAACAGCGTGACCTCAGCAGAAAACTTGTGGCCTGTGCCAAGGAGTTCCCGTCGGACTTCCAAAGGAAGCCAAGAGGTGTGGACGAACTAGACAGGTGGAAGGCCACAGAACTGAGGTCTTTCCTCCTTTATGTGGGACCTGTAGTGCTGAAGTCTCTTCTTCCGGAGACCCACTATGAACATTTTCTCCTTCTCCATGTGGCCATCAGGATCCTTGCGTCACCAGCGTACTACATTTGCCACAACAGCTTTGCGAGAGGCCTGCTGCGCTACTTTGTGCAGCAGTTTGGTACTTCTGCACTGTATGGGCCAAAACAGCTCACCTATAACGTACACACACTCAGCAACCTTGCTGAAGAGTGCTTGATCCACGGGCCCCTTGACGCATTTAGTGCGTTTGGTTTTGAGAATTTTCTCGGTAAACTGAAAAGAATGCTGCGCACTCGCAACAACCCCCTGGCTCAGATTAGTCGCAGGCTTTCCGAGCGTGCTGGACCCGCATCATTCCAGACTGCAACCAAGGCTCATGCAATCAAGGAAGGACAATGCTACCTGTTGAATGACCGACCAGCTGTCATTGTCAAGGTTTCCGGGATCAGCTGTGATGTAGCAGCTTTGACAAATCCGAGAGATTTTTCAAGGCCCCAGCACACTCGTCCGCAATTGAAATCTACAGGACAGACGTCCAGAGTACAACCACTAAATTATGGCCACAGGATGCTGTCAGAAATGCCCCAAGATGCGTGAAGCTGCCCTACAAGAAGGGATTTGTTGTAACACCACTGCTCCACCTTCAGGGATAGTTCTACCTGTGCCACCGTATGACAAATTTCCTTGGATTCGCCTGCAGCATGCACCATGGCTGTCGTCTTCTGGATGCATAAACCCGTCGGTCATTTCGTATATTTAGTCTTCAGGTGCAATCAGACACTGAGGAGTGCTCGTGGGGTATCGGTCGCCGAGTAGGCTAAAGCGCACACTCAACTCAAAGCAAGTGGAGTAAAAGCTTGTGTCGCAGGACCTGTGTTCGAGCCCCGCCCTTGCCCATTTCGATCTGGATGAGCATCGTTCCGGCGTGTGGTCGTGTATCGCTACTGTGTGATGCACGTTGAAGAACCCGGGCTAGCAGTCGTACTGCACTGGATAAATTGCTCATCTACAGCGTAGACCAGTGTTTCCCCAGCTGGCAGACTGACCCTACGTTGTCTAAACATGAACGTCTGATTCGGAGCAGCGCTCTTGCCCGTGTTGTTGGGTGAATAGTGCTCGTGCCCAAGTTGTTGCGTGCGAGGGTATTGAAGAGTCCCCGTGTGTCGAAGAAGGAACGTTGGAGCATTAGTGACATTCTCTCGAGGATTTGAAGTCCATCTATCTCGAGTTGTCGGCTGCGTGTGGAATCTGCTGTGCACTGTCGTCCTCTGCGAGCGCAAACTTTCGGGTCGTCTTGACTATTTGATCTTCAGGTGCGTTCAGACACTGAGTAGCGCACGTGCCCGTGTTGTTGCATGCGAGGGATATTGAAGAATCCCCGTGTGTCGAAGAAAGAACGTCGGAGCCCTGGTGACATTCTCTCGAGGAATTTGAAGTCCATCTATCTCGAGTTGTCGGCTGCGTGTGGAATCTGCTGTGCGCTGTCGTCCTCTGCGAGCGCAAACTTTTGGTCGTCTTGACTATTTGATCTTCAGGTGCGCTCAGACACTGAGTAGCGCACGTGCCCGTGTTGTTGCATGCGAGGGATATTGAAGAATCCCCGTGTGTCGAAGAAAGAACGTCGGAGCCCTGGTGACATTCTCTCGAGGAATTTGAAGTCCATCTATCTCGAGTTGTCGGCTGCGTGTGGAATCTGCTGTGCACTGTCGTCCTCTGCGAGCGCAAACTTTTTGGTCGTCTTGACTATTTGATCTTCAGGTGCGTTCAGACACTGAGTAGCGCACGTGCCCGTGTTGTTGCATGCGAGGGATATTGAAGAATCCCCGTGTGTCGAAGAAAGAACGTCGGAGCCCTGGTGACATTCTCTCGAGGAATTTGAAGTCCATCTATCTCGAGTTGTCGGCTGCGTGTGGAATCTGCTGTGCGCTGTCGTCCTCTGCGAGCGCAAACTTTTGGGTCGTCTTGACTATTTGATCTTCAGGTGCGTTCAGACACTGAGTAGCGCACGTGCCCGTGTTGTTGCATGCGAGGGATATTGAAGAATCCCCGTGTGTCGAAGAAAGAACGTCGGAGCCCTGGTGACATTCTCTCGAGGAATTTGAAGTCCATCTATCTCGAGTTGTCGGCTGCGTGTGGAATCTGCTGTGCACTCCCGTCCTCTGCGAGCGCAAACTTTTTGGTCGTCTTGACTATTTGATCTTCAGGTGCGTTCAGACACTGAGTAGCGCACGTGCCCGTGTTGTTGCATGCGAGGGATATTGAAGAATCCCCGTGTGTCGAAGAAAGAACGTCGGAGCCCTGGTGACATTCTCTCGAGGAATTTGAAGTCCATCTATCTCGAGTTGTCGGCTGCGTGTGGAATCTGCTGTGCACTGTCGTCCTCTGCGAGCGCAAACTTTTTGGTCGTCTTGACTATTTGATCTTCAGGTGCGTTCAGACACTGAGTAGCGCACGTGCCCGTGTTGTTGCATGCGAGGGATATTGAAGAATCCCCGTGTGTCGAAGAAAGAACGTCGGAGCCCTGGTGACATTCTCTCGAGGAATTTGAAGTCCATCTATCTCGAGTTGTCGGCTGCGTGTGGAATCTGCTGTGCACTGTCGTCCTCTGCGAGCGCAAACTTTTTGGTCGTCTTGACTATTTGATCTTCAGGTGCGTTCAGACACTGAGTAGCGCACGTGCCCGTGTTGTTGCATGCGAGGGATATTGAAGAATCCCCGTGTGTCGAAGAAAGAACGTCGGAGCCCTGGTGACATTCTCTCGAGGAATTTGAAGTCCATCTATCTCGAGTTGTCGGCTGCGTGTGGAATCTGCTGTGCACTGTCGTCCTCTGCGAGCGCAAACTTTTTGGTCGTCTTGACTATTTGATCTTCAGGTGCGTTCAGACACTGAGTAGCGCACGTGCCCGTGTTGTTGCATGCGAGGGATATTGAAGAATCCCCGTGTGTCGAAGAAAGAACGTCGGAGCCCTGGTGACATTCTCTCGAGGAATTTGAAGTCCATCTATCTCGAGTTGTCGGCTGCGTGTGGAATCTGCTGTGCACTGTCGTCCTGTGCGAGCGCAAACTTTTGGGTCGTCCTGACTATTTGATCTTCAGGTGCGTTCAGACACTGAGTAGCGCACCTGTCAGTGTTGTTGCATGCGAGGGATATTGAAGAATCCCCGTGTGTCGAAGAAAGAACGTCGGAGCCCTGGTGACATTCTCTCGAGGAATTTGAATTCCATCTATCTCGAGTTGTCGGCTGCGTGTGGAATCTGCTGTGCGCTGTCGTCTTGACTATGTGGTCTTCAGATGCGTTCAGACACTGAGTAGCGCACGTGCCCGTGTTGTTGCATGCGAGGGATTTTGAAGAATCCCCGTGTGTCGCAGAAAGAACGTCGGAGCCATGGTGACATTCCCTCGAGAAATTTGAGGTCCATCTGTCTGCACTTGTCGGCTGCGTGTGGAATCTGCTGTGCACTGTCATCTTGACTATTTGATCTTCAGGTGCGTTCAGACACTGAGTAGCGCACGTGCCCGTGTTGTTGCATGCGAGGGATATTGAAGAATCCCCATGTGTCGAAGAATGAACGTTGGAGCCCTAGTGTCGTTCTATCGAGGAATTTAAAGTCCGTCTATCTCGAGTTGTCGGCTGCTTGTGTGGACTCTGCTGTGCGACTGTCGTCTTCTGCGAGGACAAACTCGTGGGTCATCTCGTCTATTTAGTCTTCAGGTGCGGTCAGACACGTTGAGTAGCACTCGTGCCCGTGTGTTGCGTGCGAGGGTATTGAAGCTATCCCTAAGTGTCGATGATTGGGGCCCTGCTGACACTCTTTTGTGCAATTTTGACGTTCAGGTACCCTCTCCATACTTGCTGATATTTGGCACGTTATGGGTTTGTGACATCTTTACATTTCCGAGGTGTTGTTGAAGACTTTATAGCTTGAGTGCTTTGCATGCACCTTACATGAAAGACAGAGCTGAGATTTTGACTGATTTTTGTTTACCATCAATGCCCAGCTCTGTTGCCATGTTTTGATACTTCTTTGGGAGGACATTTGGGACAAAAGACCTGAACTGTAGCAATGGATCCATAGGATGCTCCATCATTACAATAGGCCCACGCACAGAGCATTAGAAACTCGCAGATTCTCAGGGGTCGCCGCCTCGGAACCTTGAATGAGATCCAGAGTGAGTCGCTGGAGGCGCTGAACACGATTCAAGGAAAAAACCTAGAGGGAGCCTTCTAAGAGTGGTAAAAGCAATGGGAGTGGTGTATCGCCCAACGGGAGTGGTGTATCGCCACACAAGGGTGCTACTTCAAAGGAGAATGCTTCGTTGTATATTGGCCCAGTCTAGTAACTTTTTATTGTACCTCGCATATGCACATCTTTGGTTTATGGCACTCTACGTGTTATTCCAAAAGCAGACCATTGTTTACGATGTACAGCATTCTATAATCATTTTCTTTTCTATGAACGAAAACAGTGTGACCAATTGGTTGTTCTGGAGCATGACAGCATGACACAAAGCATTAATTGATTGATTGAACATGTTTTATTAATAAAAAACAAATAAAGTTCATACGGCTCTCTAATCAATTGTCTACTGACATCGGAGAGAGAAGGGGGTGGGGGAATGGGGTGTGGATAGGTTATAAAGCATTAATAATATTGTTTGTATGAGTGGTTCGTGTTTTGAATCTGAATGATGATGAGAGTTGACTCGAAAATCTCATTTGGGCGGTGATCTAGAATTGTTTTTATTATCTTGACACATTCATCAAGCATGCAGGTTTTGGTATTTCGAAGTTTCCATGATTTGGGCCTGGTTTGTTCCTAAAGATGACAGTTTCATATTTATTTAGTCAGTATAAATTAACATCAGTTTACCAGCATATTTATGTTGATCCGAGAGCGACATCCACTTAGCCCAAGATCTCACAAAATTAATATATTGCTGTTGTTTAGTGCTATAAAAAAAAAACTTACTTAAGCATGCCTACTTGCGGGACTTAGAGTAAGGGAATGAGAATGGATCGCGCATCCCCGCTTGGCCGTTGCAGCGCGAGAGAAGCTACCGGATGGGCATCTGGCATGGAAAAAATCACGTTTTTCGAGCGTTGCGGAGGTTGGCGGCAGCGTGCTGAAGACACGTTTTCTCCTCGTTCGTTGTCATTCGCCGAGAAGGTTTTTTAAAACCCTGTGTCAGCCGTGAAACTTGCCATTGAGAACACGTGGAAATTTTTACGGAAGCGCAGTGCCGCAGGAAAAAAACAACTCGTCGAAAGCAAGTTTCGCCGGTCTCACGGCGTGATCAAAGCTTCCTTGCCACGCCGAAGCGCTGCGTCTCTGCCTTCGCAAGCTGAATAAGAGACAAATGAGGAGGCGCCTTCCTCGAATGGCCAACTCTCTACATATACGGCTCTGATTGTAGTAGGCAGGATTATGGATCAAGGCCCGTCTTGGTGCGCACTAGATCATAACACGGTGAAAACCATACTTTGCAAACAATTATCGTGAAATAATTGTTTCTTCGTTGCTGTTAGATATGTGCACTTCAAAGTTGTAAAAAAAAAAATCTGCTTTCTCAAGTCAATTTTAATCATCGTCTGAAACTTTTTGTCTTGGATGCTCAGATCCAGGGAGAGGAAATATAAAGACCTCACACGATTGATCCAATAATGAAAAAGATTAATATAGGTGTAAAGCAAACTAAATTTTCATTTCATAGCCGTGTTTCATCCCATCCTATTTAACAAAACTGAAATAATTAAGCCTTTCTTAGCTTGTGTAAGGATGACGTGGCGTTAATATTAATTAGGCTAAGTATAATTCTTTAGGTGCCACCGTTCAGCATATTGAAGCCATGTCCAACATAACGGTAATTTGTAAGTTATTTGTAACCATCATATAGTTTCTATGTGAAAAAATTAAAGACGTTTACAATTCCCTGTAATGCCGAATTAGAGCGGAACTTTTGAGGAGGAGGAGGAGGAGGCATAGCTTCGTCGTGACCTTCACTAGTGACCGTGACGTCACGCGTGACGTGATCATGGGACATTTCTCATAATACGACGCGCGGGAGCCTCGTGACGACACGTGTGACGTCATTATAGGATATTGCCCATAATGCAACGCGCGGTTACGCCGACGCGGTCGGCGTCGCCGACCCGCGCGTTGCATTATGGGAAATGTCCCATAATGCAACGCGCGGTCACGCCGACGGCGACGGCGACGCCGCTCAAGCCGGAAGCGGGCGCCTAAAAGCTGCGCGCTAAAAGATTAATAGATGTAAACCAAACTAAATTTTCATTCCACCGCCATGTTTGATCCAGTCCTATTTAACAAAACTGAAATAAGCCTTTCTTAACTGGTGTAAGAATGACGCGGCGTTATTATTAGGCTAAGTACAATATCAGGTGTCACCTTTTAGCATTTTGTAGACATGTCCAACCAAACGGTCATTTGTAACCATCATATAGTTTCTATATCAGCGAAAAAGCTATGTCGGTTAAATTTCAAAACTTGCATGGCTCGAATGGCCTGTGAAAGCAGCGAGAAAACGATGTCGGCCAGTCACCGGGAACTCCGTGGCTGAACTGGCCGGTGATTACAGAAAGAAAACGATGTCGGCCAGTCAGCGGAAACTCCACGGCTAGACTGGCCGGTGACTGCAGCAAGAAAACGATGTCGGCCAGTCAGCGGAAACTCCACGGCTAGACTGGCCGATGACTACAGCAAGAAAACGATGTCGGCCAGTCACCGGAAACTCCATGGCTAAACCGGCCAGTGACTACAGCAAGAAAACGATGTCGGCCAGTATCGGGAACTTTCCGGCTGGTACTGGCCAGTTTAGACAACGAGTCCCCGATATCGGCCGGGGCCGGTTTCTTACCGGCGTCCCTGGCCGGGATCCGCCGTACAGCTCCCGGTACTGGCCGACGTAATCCCAGTATCGGCCGACATGGCGTGCTACCTGGGTGGTTAATCACTCTGGAATATTCACTAGATAGCGTGGTTGATCATTAACTTGAATCGTGTTCACTCTATTCAAGTTAGAAGTTTCTTAAAATTTAGCATTTTTCGGCAGTTTAAATTTTTATATGAACTTCAAAACGGACCATGAGAAAACCCAAGACCGTTGCAGCGATTAGATGCGATCAGCCTCGGCGGATCTAACAAGCGACAAAGCACGTGACTTATTGGGCTGTGCACAAGTTTTGTAGGTAAATGTAGCTTTATTCATTCTATAATTTTATAAGAGTTAGGACGTGAAGTAAAAAACGAAACCCCGTTTTATCAACTGGTTTTACATATTACATTTAAACCAGTCTTAAACACGTTACTAAAAAAAGTAATCGATTACAATTCCTATTACTCTTGGCTAAAACTATTTGATAAGATTACTTGACTACTCGACAGCAAAAGTAATCAGACATTACTTTAAGAGGTAACCGTTCCCTTTCCGATTACTTTATTGTGCGAAGACTTAGATCTTTAGCGCTCACAACAATGAACTACTTCCAACCTATATTTCACATTTTCGCAAGCATTGAAGAAGAGAAAACGGATTTTCTCTCCGTGGTCGTTGCACCTTCGCAATGCGGACACAAGCATATAATTTGTTTGAAGAAGCTTAATGATTTGGGTGTTCCCCAGATTGGGGGGGGGGGGGGGAGGGAGCGGAGGAGGTTCTAGATCTTGTTAAGCTTAAGCAAGGGTTGTTGGTCAAAGTTTCCGTCGCTCATTTTATTATCCACATGTGGATGAACTCGCATGTTAAACAAAATAGCAGCAGCTCCAGGATTTGAAACGGATCATGTGTAGTATCCATTATCGGAAGAGATCGCCCCGACCACTTCTTAACTCGAAGCCTTGTTTGTCACAAAGGCCACGTAGGGGAAATAGGGAAATATTTGAACTTACTTTGTTATATTTTGCATCCGCTCTAGACATTCTTCGGTTCTGGTTCTCCTACGGGCTGCGAGTAGATACCGTAAGCAGGATTGTTTTTTTATTTCTGTGTGTGTGTGCTGAGGGGCTAGTTTGAACGAAGCCCAGACAGCACACGTCGTCGGGGCAACATTGGTATTTAATTGATAAACATTGTTCCAATGTTGGGCCAATGTGGCCACCGTACTACCAATATTGGTAGTACACTGGCATACACTGGCCAACATTTGCCTGTCTTGGCCGGCGGCTTACCAACGTTGGCAATCGATTGGCTTACGCTGGCCAACATTGGCCTATCTCAGCCAATGGCTTACCAACGTTGGCAATCGATTGGCTTAGGCCGGCCAACATTGGCCTATCTCAGTCAATGGCAAACCGACGTTGGCAATCGATTGGCTTAGCAGGCGAACATTGGTCAATCTCAGCCAATAGCTTACCAACGTTGGCGAGCGGTTGGCTTAGAATGGCCAACATCGGCCTGTCTTAGCCAATTGGTTACAAACATTGGTAATCAATTGGCTTAGGCTGGCCAACATTGGTCTATGTTCGCCAATGAGTTTCCAGCATTCGTAATCGATTGGCTTAGGCTGGCCAACATTGGCGTGTCTTAGCCAATGGGTTACCAACATTGGTAATCGATTGACTTAGGCTGGGCAACATTGGCCTGTCTTAGCCAGTGGCTTACCAACGTTATAATTAATTGGCTTAGTTTTTTTAATGTGCTGATCGCGCACGCTGCGAACAGTCTGTAGCTATGGCTCCGGGGGGAACGATTCTTCTGTTTTCACACGCACAGCAAGTTAGCAACTGAATTAGGACGCTGTATGCATTGCGCGCTGTAGCAATATAGAACGTCCACGAAGAAAAACGCCGTAGTTGGTGACAGATTAATTGTAAATGCTGGGGAGGAGATCGCCTCCTCCCGATCCTTCGCTCTGCAAAAACTATAACTAACGCGCGGCATCCCAAAACTGATAGTTATGTTCAGTAAATTCCATACGAAATACAAAATGCACGATTTCTTCGATTCGTGTGTATGTTTATAAGGCGAAAAGCATAGTGCCTCTTCTCTTATGCCCATTTAGCGACACAGCCAGGAAACGTTTCTAAGGGAGGGGGGGGGAGGCAGGGTTCAACCCCGAAAGCTCCACCCGCCTCCCCAGTACCTACAACACGGGTGTATTGTCAGCTGTATGTGATCTTGAAAATCTAAAAGCAACCCGCTTTGCTGAGCCGCAAAACACGGCCTATAATTAAGACCGAACCGGACAAAATTAAAAATAAATTAAAACCACTAATATTTTTTAGCAAAAAATAAAACCTTGAAAACAAATATCCAGCGATTGATTAAGCAATTACCTGTCTTCACGAATAAAAAATCACGTTGAATCAAGATCTCGATCACCCTATGTTTGAGGTAGGAGGTGACATAAGTTGATGCGCATTTCAATCTGCAAACAATGGTTATCACGCAACATATAACAGAAGAAGCTGGGGCACTATAATTTATGTCTGCTTGCCCAAAAAGGACTTCAAAGTGCGTACAAAATACGACAACTGCAGTAATGACCACGGTAGTGACAACACCCGCAGAAATATAAACTGTCATAGAGCCAATGGGTTACCAACGTTGGAAATCGATTGGTTTAAGCTGGCCACCATTTGCCTGTCTTAGCCAGTGGCCTACCAACGTTGGTAATTGATTGGCTTAGTCTGGCCGACGTTGGCCTGTCTTAGCCAATGGGTTACCAACAATGAAAATGTGTTAGAGCGAGGTATCAGGGTGCCTCGTTTTCTGGAACCGAGCTTTAAAACGAACGAAGTACTCTAGGCAATGAAAATCACTGTTGTAAGAAGGCGTCTTGATAAAAAGGCTGCTAGGAAGACGCTGTAATAAATAAGTTATTCATGAATTAAAACTAATTGGCAAACTTTATTAAATACTTATTTGAGGGCAAAGTTTTCAATTGGAAAGTTGTATTTTGAATAGATTCTTGATTAAGAAGTTTATAATATGGTACACCCCAGGCAGCGTACTTGCTTAGACTAGCTATGGGGCCAAGATTGGGCCTTGGCCGTAGTAGATCTGAACCGGGGCTGCCCAGGGAATTCGGTGAACTGCCAGCATGGCATCTCACTGTATTTTCCGGGCACCGGAATTACACGACACTGCCAGGGAAGGGATTTTCTTGGCGCCTTTTGTCTCTTTTGGTCCGAGCCGACCAGGGTAGACACAGGCGGGCGGCCACCATCATTTAAGAATTTTGTGGCGCTTCATTGTATTCACTGGCCCCAGGATTCCACAGAACTACAATGGAGTGGTTTTGGGTGTAGTTTATTGGCTTTGCAGGATTCAGTGCGCCAAGGAACGACTGGCGTTGTCACGAAGCTCTCTAGAAAAGCGCAAGTCTCGAAAATCAAAAGATCAGTTCATTAGTGTAGAAAGCGAGCCGAATGAACGCAATAATAGTGTCAACAAATTGATCCCTCCATAACATTTACAGCATTCATGTCTCAAATCGCCACATCTGAAACTGGAAAAACCTGCGAAATAATTTTCCTCAGTTTATTTTTAAACATCACGCATGGTCGCAACGGTTCACGTACTTCGCGGCCGCTCTGCTTCAACTTAGAATGAACCGCAGCACATGCTACGGGCTCTCTTGGCCTATCAGGCGCCAAAAAGGTTGCGATGCTGCGCGGGAGATGCACCAAGCACTGGAACGGCTCCGCAGGCGTTTGCAAGGTCTCAACGACAAAGCAGCCTCTTGCAACACCAGTGAGCTATCGGTGCTCGGAATTCCCAGTAAATACGGTATATTTGGAGCCAACGTCGTGCGGCAAGTCCCCTATATCGAAACAACCTAACAACCTAGCTCAATTGGGCGAAAATTTGTTGTCGTTTCTCTTTGTGTGCGGTAATATGTTACTCAATATTTGGCCACCACAAGTTTGTTCAAGACACTGCAAACGGCTAAAGAGAGTTAAAAAAATATTCAGTTTTCGTTTTTATAATTTGACATGCAATTTGGCTTTATTTGGAGAAATCAGTTGCGTTCCTGTATTTTTACCATGAACTGCAATATGGGCTCAGCGTATCTAGTAATAATATGTTAATAAATTTAATTTGCAGATGCGCATTTAGATACATTATGCGCCATTTTATATGAATTAGCTTGTTGGTAAATAATGTGTTACTGTGTCTCTATAATGTGCTTACTTCACGTGTTCTGTACCTATTTTGCATAAAAGTATTTTATCGTGGTTTAACAGTTTGTGCCCATGTTGTAAACGTTTCATCAAACAGAAAGAAAAAAATACTACAACAGGTATGCTTCGGTGTCAGATTCACGGTTGTCCGAATTCTATAGAGAAAGCATGGCAATCTCCACGTTTCAAGCTTCGAAAGTTTGTATCACCGGAGAAAACTACCTACAACGTTTATATTTAATTGAATTCTTCTCTCAAGAGAAGGTTATTGACATAAATTATTTCATAAATATAAAAATATGACCCGAACCATCTGCTTCAAACTTCGCATACAGTGAAGCTAAGCGCATGTGCAGCGGTCTTTTTACAGATACAAAAGCTTGGTAGGTACCAAATGTAATAAGCAACGCGCGCATTTACTTGTTCATGTTGGCCATTTCACAAACGCCCCTGAAAACTATAACCCTGATTTTTTTTTTTAAGTTAGCCTACAAGCAGTTTACATGAAGGTTGTTAGACACAACGATAATTACGTTGGCTTCACGGTCTGTTGTTCCGATATTGTTCCATAATATTATAGCCCGCTCTCTTAACCGGAATATATATATATATATATATATATATATATATATATATATATATATATATATATATATATATATATATATATATATATATATATATAAAGTGGTGATGCAGGCGAGTTGGGTCTTTCTTACAAATGGCTGATACACCAGGAAATAAACAAGGTCAAAGATAGACAGTAGACAAGGCAAGAGCTGAACAACCAAACATTTATTGTAACTACTGAAACAAAGAAAACAACCGCACCATAATCGTGTCAACAAGTGCTCAAAAAGAAAACTCTTTTGTTGTTTCTAAATAAACCGAAAATGCGCTTACACGTTCATCATCCTCCCTTTGTATCTCGTACGCAAAAAAAAATCTTACACAAAAAAAAACGTTTTCCTCTTTGAGCACTTTTTTATTCGAATATGGTGCGGTTGCTTTGTTCGTTTCACGTCGTTTCTACGAATGTTTCGTTGAAGGCAGCGCTAGTCCGGTCTCGTGCCTATCTACGTCCTTGTTCATTGCGTGCTGTATCACCGAATGGTTGGAATAAAAATGTTTAAATCAGAGAGTTGTCAAAAATACTAGCGGCTCGCATGTGGTACGGTTACCGTTGTAATTATCGTCAATTTCCTTTCGTTTTCCTTGGTTGTTTTGTTTTTGTTTCGGTTTTTATATTTAGGTTGTTTATATTTAGTTTGCACACAGCACCCGCATACTTGGTAAAGCGTCTTTCAAAACCGTTTTTATTTTCCGGCCAGGAAAAAGCTAAACACTTTATTTTAGAACGTTGCTGGATATGAAAATGTATTTGACTATCTTTATAGCATCTTTCATATAAAACATTTGTTCCATTCGTGGCTAGATATTTGTTTCGTAATAAAGGGTATCAATTAGCTTCGGCATCAAAAATGGCGCGGCGAGTCAAAATTTATCGGGCGACTCTTATTTCCAAGAATTCAAAACTTGGTTCGCTTCTACTGATTGAACAAAAGTCTAATATATTTTAACTCCAAGGCAAGTATACGGCAAGTTTACTTGCAAATACTCTTTTCAAGAGAGCATGCTACAAAGGGCATAATACTCAAGAAGCACCATCTTCTATGGCATAAAAAATACCTCCTCTCTAGGTGGTGTGACGACTCTTACCACCACTGATCTCTATAGTAGTAGGCTGGATCGCGGATTGGGAGCCCTTCGGTGTCGCCACCGGCTGCCATTGCTTGGTAGCAGACAATACACGTAAGTCTATGGGAGGAACGTACAAAAGTAGGAATATTGACGCATGTACGCTGTGCTCGGAGGCGGGTATTTTTTGTTGTGCTGCGATCCTTATGTCGGGTGTTTCGATATCGAATCGGTATTTGTCAAACGTTCGAACGCCGACTAAAAAAATTAAACATACCGGAGCGCCTACGGCTGAGCTGGCAAGCTTGCTCTCAAAGTGTAGTAAACAGAGAAACTTGCCGTCAATGAGACCATCCTCGGGGAAGCCCAGACGTTGATGAGTGACCAAGAAGTTTCATCTCGACAGCGGCTTTCCAGGAGTAAGCGAATTCCGCGTAGCAATGCCTTCGAGCTTGTCGTCTGCTAAATCCAGCTCAACGAAACCGCCACCGACTCCACGGTAACTCTATAGGTAACTCTCGCGTCATTGAGCTGCACTACATTTCTCGCCCAGCGGAGCCACTCTCAACCACAAAACATTCATTTATAAGAACTGTGAAGGCTGTCAGTTTTAATCTTTGTACACAGGCGATTTGACAGGCTTCCCGAAAAGCAGCCAAAACGTTTCAGTGCCGACAACAGCTTAGGAACGCGGGAAACGGCACTTTTTCTCGTTTTTTCCCATGGAGTTCCCGTGCATTTGGTGATGTCTATCAATGGCTGTTGGTGGCGACAGTCGGCCTCAGCTGCCGAGGCCGCGGTCCGCGATACAGCCTACTACAATAGAGATTAGTAGCTTACCTATGATCTATAGGTCTATTCGCTGGATCGCGTTTGACCAGCTCCGCCTATGGACGGGAATGCGACCACGGTCGGCCATCTTTTTGGTAGAGTTATATATCTCTAGCCATCATAGTAATATGGCGGACAGTGCTATGGCGGCAGGTTGCCATAAAATAGCCGTGTGTCTAGTACACTTTACAGAGGGTGATATTTTGTACTTGATTAAAGTTCCTCGACGAAGCAGATTCTTGAAACCCGGCGTGAACGGTAGCCCCATCTCTGAGGACCCGGCGAAAGTTCTACGAAAGCGAAGCACCGGGGGAAAGCAGCGCACCTCCCATCGAGAGGAGACGCCGTACCGGCGTCTGCTTTCGATGCTTCTTTCGGATTCGTCTTTTGATACGTGCTGTGCTGCTTTTCCCCGGTGCTGCGATTTCGTGAAACTTTCTTCAGGTCCTGAAAGATCGAGCTACCATTCACGGCGGGTTTCAACAATATGTTTCGTCGAACAATTTCAATCAAGAACTAAATAAAACCCACGGCTATTTTTATGTCAGCCTGCCACCACAACTGCCACAACGCTGTCTGCCGTAGATGGATGATAGTGGCTGTACCAGCTGTACATTGGCTAGAGGTAACATAACCCTACCAAAAAAAAAGGCCACCGGTGGCCGCATTCGCGGAGCAGGCAAACGCGATCCAGCAAATAGACATAGAGGTCAGTGACTCTTACAAACAGGCATATGACCAGTTTGTTGTTTCAAGCTATTTCGTGCTCCATTACATATTTGCAACATTTGGCTCATAAAATAAAGCGTACCGAGAAGCTTTGATCCAACTAAAATAAAGCGGGACGGACTTCCCGTCCTTGTGTTCATTATTCACTAACGTACCAAAAACGTTTCTCACCACCAGAATCACTCGGTAGATACACTAAAAATGTTGAAACGATCCCACTGACCTCGGGCCGTTCCGGCCAGTCAGGCAAGATATTCCTTTGTATTTTGTTAGCTCTCCGCTATTCAACATCGAAATAAGATCAACGGCGTCACCGTTTCGCCAAGTACAATGTGAAATTACGATTTCAATTATTTGTTGAACGGAAACTTATGCTCAGCGAAGTCGACATGTATTGCACTGAGGTATTTGCTCAGAGTGAATCGAGCAAGCCGTAATCTCAGAATGAATACGGCACCCGCATTAGCTTGTCGCACGTTAAAGCTATAGAGTATGGTCGCATGTTTTCCAATATGAGAGTCGAAGAGAGACCGGTGACAGCACCCCACTGGAGCTTCCTTCTGCGACGGGTTGTCATGTAGCTCGCTACGGTGCTTCTATCAAATTTTATTGATTATTTATTTATAAAACTTTTCCTGTGCCCCCAAACACTTCGTGGGCCTACATAATGGTGCATTGTTGACACAAACAAGCTACGTTGCATTAACATCAGGCACACAAATTGCATGCCTAGTCTAAAGTAACAAAGCGTGAAATATAAATGTAAATAAAAAGGTGCGTGAAGTAAAAAGACAAACAATGCATGTTAGAAAGACTGACGCAAGAAAACGTCACATTATGAAAGCATTAGCAGAAACCTCATACTATAACATTCTCACAAAAAAATAATTAAAAAAATATATGTCGGGCGTGTTAACACATTGTTAAAATTATTCTGAATTCTTTCAAAAGGTAGTAGCAATGGGCGGTGTGTACAAAAGGCAGGGACGTAATTAACGCGAGCTTATAAATAGCGCTTACTGGGAATTTCTCCTTCAAGGGGAACAGTTGCAAGCCCCTATTCCAATCACGAAGGAGGTTCCACGGGTTACCCAGTCTTTACAGACAGGAATAAAAACACGCTGCTTCCTTCAGCGTAGCGCGCGTGCGGCCCCAGACTTTTAAGGGCATCACAGAGCTGTTATTGCGCTGTTTCGTGCGGCTATTAGCCGCTTGTCCCTCTAAGAAGAGCGCAAGGTGCAGAGAACCTCGCACCTATTTAATAGGATAGAGTCTCGCTCATTATCGCAATAAACACGACAACTAGCTCCACCAACTAAGAACGGCCATGCACCACCATCCACCGAATCAACACAAAAATTGACCGCATCTCCACGTGGTGAAGGATGTTGCTTGGGGCGAAGCTCTGGTGGTGCTTGTCTGCGTAGACGCCGAGCCGCAGCATGCCGAGCCTTTTCATTCATGTCAGTAGGAGAATGTGTGGTTTTCTTCTTTTTCTTTTTTTAAGCAGACAGATGGGATGGCATCTCAGAACCCCCTACTCTTTTTTTTCTTCTTTTTCTTTGAGCCTTTTCATTCATGTCAGTAGGAGAATGTGTGGTTTTCTTCGTTTTCTTTTTTTAATCAGACAGATGGGATGGCATCTCTGAACCCCCTACTCTTTTTTTCTTCTTTTTCTTTTTTTCATATTTTTTTATATTTTTTTTCAATTTTGTTTTTTGCCCTACACGAGCACGTGAGCATGTGCTCACGTGCTCGTGAGCACGTGATCTCACGAGCAGAAGCACGAGCACCCGACGCCGGGCCTACGGCGGACGGACATACGAACATGGCTAGCCCCTAAGGAGCTTCGCCCCTAAAAGCTCTCAATCTGTCAATCCTCCTGCTGTTTGGCTCAAGCCTCAAAGGGACCAAAAACACGGTGAGAGAGAAGACTCCTCCCAGGTACAGCAATCAGAACTGAAAAGGTTAGTTTGTGGCAATTGATAAAACCGTGGAGACATGTCTGTAAAAATAAAATCTCCATGCGTGCCTCCTTTCGGAGAGGCAGCGCAGTTTAAAATCTTCCACACTCGCTCATGGATGGAATAAGTTAGCCTGTTAAGATAACAATCATAAAGCAGTCATACAAACTTATTATGTATATTTTCGAGTTCCTTCGGGCTTATTTGGTTTAAACGATTCCCCACAATGGTGGAGAAATTCAGTTTAGACAAGATGAGGGATGGATACAGATACAAAATCATGAGTATCCCCTAAAATTGCTCGTTATTCCGGTAAACTCACCCAGAGTACTGTAACATCCACTGCTCAAATATGTCACATTATCACAGTATTTCAATTCAATAAACAAGAAGACTCCTAGATCACGTACAACTGAAACGCGCTCAATCGAGCCCTTGCTCGAAGTGTAGTTAATTGTGTTATCAAACTTGTTTTCTCGAGAAGGTATAACTTTTTTTTTTAGTCGGGTTAAGAACCAAATTGTTGTTTCCGCACCAATCTGCCAAAGCTGTAATATCTTGCTGCAGTTTATCTCATTAATAATGTCAAGAGTAGCTCGAAAAAGCTTAATGTCTTCGGCGAATCCAAAGATTTCCGAGTGATTTATGTATGAGCAAATATCGTTCGCGAATAGGTTGAAAGGCAGAGGCAATAGATTAGAACTCTGCAGGACTGACCTATCGGGAGATGTACTCGGTTGACTGTACACCACCGTATGAAACAGAATTCCATCGTTTTTTTTAGATAGCTTTGGACTACATTCGCAGGGTGGTAAGGAGAGAGCATAAGGAGTGAATTTTTAACTAGCAGTGAATCTCTCACCAGGTCAAATGCTTTTTTAAAATTAAAGTAACCTGCGTCGACCTACTGCTTTGGCCCTAGTTTGGCACCCTAAAAATCTGAAAACGCAACTCACTTTGATTCCACAGAAAGGTTTGTCATAAAACTATGTTGAAGCACGTGTATACGTCTGGAGAAAGGCGAATAATATGACAATGCATAAGCTTTTCCAACACCTTGGCAAACGAACACATCAGTGAAATTGGACGATATTTACTGACAAATAGTGCTGACCCGTCTATGAGTATTGGCACCACTAGTGAAAGCTTCCAGGAAGTTAGAAAAAGCCTACCTTTCAACGACCACTTAAAAGTAAAAGTTAAAATCGGAGCTAACAGGTCGCCCCACCCTTGAGTCTAAATGAAGGAATAATGTCGACTCCCGCTGGGATCTTAGGTGGTAACACCCGAATCGCAGCAAGAATGATGTCACTGCTTAGCTCTGGAATTGATAAGTATACGTTTTCGTGCTCCGGCAAAATTCAAGTTTCAGAGGTACTGTCTTTTTCAAACGTTTAGAGCCCACCTCGCGCATGGCCGCACCGGGCTCGTTCCCGTACTGTAGCGCTCTTATCTTCGGTACTCGCAGGCTGCGTGATTATTTTATAGTGAGGGGCAACTTATCTCTCGCGTTGCGGCTCGCCTTGATATCAAAGTGGCGCAAAATAACGGGTGCGCCGTGCGTCTTGCCTGCTCTCGTTGTGTGCTACTGCGGTGTGGAGGCGCTGCCGCAGCAAGTGATGGTGCGCTGGCACTGCGCTTTATAAACGAAGCACCGCCATCCGTCACAGCGAAATCACCTTGGCGAAATTACGTGTTTGTCTTCCCCTCTCCTTACATGAACAAGTTAATATGTTCGGCGTTGTATAAACACGTTCCGTCGCGTGTTCAGGGTAGACACCATGCACAATATTGGTGTATTTTTTGCCCTTCTTCCGCGCTTCTGGAGTGGGCGTCTAATACAGAAAGAAGTGCTTGCAAAGTAAGTAGTATTTCCTTCAGATCGGCATTGTTGTCTACAAAGCCGGTAGCTGGGCGACTTGATATTTCTTTACTTTGCTGCAAAACCCGCGCCTAAGCGATTTATTTTACAGGACAGTCATAACGTATCTATAAGAAGTAATTAAACTTATAGACGCATATAGTTTTTATTCCGCGTCTCTACAAACATTTGTGCATATATACGAAATTGTCAATAATTGCCTTTCATTACAAAAATATCGTAATGTTCTCGAGGAATTTCATTACTTGGGTATCAAATACCGCAAATGAATAAGAATTTTTATGTTTCCTTCAAAACTGTGTATTCCAGAAAATGTTCCACAAATTTTGCCCCAAGGGCGTTAGCTCCGTATTTTAGTGGCAGTTATTTATTGCTTACAATTTATTAGAATATAGAAAATAACGTGTGTTTTAGGAGAATTACATAAATCGCGAGGACAGGACGACACATGTGTCGTCCTGCCCTCGTCAGTTATCTTGTTCTCCTCTAACACCGTAACTTTATCAGCACGTTGTATTTCCACAAATGAAAAGGATCCCTTAAGTCCAAATCAACTCCTCCTAAGGTTATTTATAATTATTTCCGAAATTAACTGAAAGTTGTCTGGAAACTAAATCAGATTATGCGTTTCTTTTTTTATTGTCATTTTTGCAATGTCGCGTGCGCTATATTATTGTACGCTTGTACTTTTATTCTTGTATAAATTCTTGTGCAACAACTTACACTAATCGCTTCTATTACGCAATTAAAGATAAGTTCCCAAGTATTTATAAATACGCAAAGCAGAAACTGTTCTGTTTCAAGTCGCTTTCTACTACAAATATCACAATACCCACCGCCAAAGATTTTTTATTCATTTTCTAACACTGGTAGCAGACTTTTCGTCTGGGCTGAACTTGCTTTCGCATCACCGTTTTCTGGATGAGAAGCCCAACTACTGAGCGCAGCCGTCCGAAGTCTAATGCAGGGCTCAACCCCCGGGGCGTTTTGATAACAAACTCGAACAACGATCGCCAAGGGCGCATCGTTAGAGCCCAGTTACTTGCGCACCGACCCAAACTCGCGCCCAAAACACAAGCTGCCTCTAGGTGGAGCTGCTCTAGGCAGTTTCGCTTTACGTTTCGCTCGGCTCCCGCTGCTCTCGCTATTCCCTCGAGCGGTGCCAAAAGGGGCAGGCTCGGCTGGGCGGCTCTCCAGTATTGATTCGGCAGCCTGTGGGGCAGGTTCATCGCTCTTCGCCGTCCGCGCGCGCGTCCGTCCCATGGACTTGTGCTTGCCCGGCGTCCGATGGCAGACGACAACTGTGTTCTACCCCCTCGAATCCTTCGCCTCGCAACTGACCCACCCAGTAACCGACGCACGTCCATCCCGAGAGTCACACTCTGCACCGGCGAGACATCCTATCAAGACAACCACAGCCACGTCGGCAGGTACAGGAACTCCAGCAGCTCGGAAAGAAACTTGTCCGAACAATGGCAACAATCGTCGTCGAGCGCGTCGTCGAGGTTGAGAACTGACGAAAGCTCGTCCCAGGCCAGCCCTCGTGTCGTGGTTGTGCCGGCTCTCTGCACAAGCATCGTGGACCCGCTGGGACCGGACCTGCCGCCCTTATTTTTCCCGTCCATAGCCATTGAAGAGACCGGGACCACAGGTTTCCTCTGTCCTGGGCAGGCGATGACGACGAGGAGCTGCCGAACTCTGGCGGTCCTCCTGAGGCTACGGGTCAGTCAAATTGTCCTCGGGATTGTGACCCTTGTCCTGGGGGCTTCCGCGTGCCTCGACCCCAAGGCCCGGGAGACACTGGCCTTTGGGGTTCCTGCCGGTTCCCTGACCCTCCTAGCCGCAACCGGTCATGTACGTTCCGTGCGCAGAGAAGGACCCTCGGGACTCCAGCAGAGATCTTGTCCGCATATGGGCGTCCTGTGCATTGCAGTGGTGGCAGCCATAGCGAATGTGTTACTTTTGGTCTTGTCTCTGTTGTCCGCCGGCGCCGCTTCGCAGAATCAAAGATCCCTCGGAGTTCTTCTAACTTGTGCTACGCTTCCTGTGTTGCTTGTGGAAGCAGCCGCGTCGCTCGTGCGGTGGGCTTGGGCGAGACACAAGTGGACAGCGTGATGGCGTTTTGGAAATGCGTGCGTTCGACCCTCGCCGGATTCGGAAGGCGCCGGAAACCAAACATCTTAAGAAACAACAGGCGTATGAAGCGAAGTGAATAAAGGTGCCTTGATTTCGTTTCTTGGAGTACGCGCGGTCACAAGGAAAAAATCGGAGCAAGAAACGGTGAGGTCGGCAATGTTCCTTGAAACGGCTGTTGACGTCATGAAGTCAACCTCCCTCGGTTCGGTGACCAGTGATTTATTATATACTTGGTCCATCAAGGATCATCGGCTGAAACATAGAGCTTCAAGTTTTAGGGTATTTGAGGGTAAATGCCACAAGATGAAAGACACCTTTAAGTTTCGTGGTTTAAGTGTGATGCAAACAGAAGATGGTTCCGTCGTTTTTGTTTCGTATACTCTTTTTGAATGTATGCTGTTCTTTTTAATTAAATTAAAATTTCACTCGAAAGAAACAAAATACTTAAGCCATCTGTAAATATTTCTTAGCTGTAATGCATTCAAGTAGTGTGGATGGTCGTCGCTGTCGCAGTTAAGGCACCCTCAGTTAGAAGCGCCTATACTATGTCGCTGCAGTTCGCCTAAAACGAGATTGCAACGGTTGAGTTTAAAGTTATATAGTACAGTTCGCGACATAGTTAGGGCGAACACGGCATCGGCGTTTTTTTTTTTTGTATTGAGATTTATATTTTTTCATTCAGACTGGTTTCCCAAATATTCACATTTTACCGGCCCAGTAGTTTTAAAGATAACAATTCAATTTCCAGGAACAAGCCAAAAAAAAAAAAAGAGGCTCGCTTGTATCCGCTGAGAGTGTCGCGCAGTAACAGTACAACGTCAAGAGCTGGCTCCAAGCCGCGAGGACATGTTTTATATACATGTTAAACTACAGAATTTACACATAGATAATGATGTAGACGAGTATAGGTAAGAGCTGAAGCGACACAAACATTTTGAACGTGTACCAACTGGCCCAATTCGCTATCTTCTTCCAAAAAATTATATTGTCTCTAGGCTTAGGTTGCCAGTGTGTTAATCGAAATTACACCGGATATAGTGTTGAGGAGAATTACTAGTAGGTCATGCCAATTAAACATTACAGTAGCAGAGGATGAATGTATTGGTTAATGCTGTGAAAACGCTGAGATATCGCGTGAGGAAACGTCAGTGCCCATGGACATATCACAATCTTTTATAGAGAAATACACATGTTGATATTTTATAGGTTTTAGAGTGTATCATTGGTGGATTAAATGCTCATGTAAACACCAGCTAGTATAAATATGTATATATGCTCGTTTATGAAACACGCATGGGAAGCTCGATATCCCCAAACGGTGTACACCATACCAACAAATTGGACAATTTAGGGGACGCATACAGCCACGTTAAGATGTATATCTTAAAAGGCACATCAGTAATGCCACAAACAAGAACATTGTAAAACATCTACGTTTGAAATCGTTGATGTCAAAGCACGAACAAACATTGATATGTAGAAGGCGTATTATTTGTTCTCGTTCTCTAGCTTTATTTTGTAATATATCTGGCGGGTTTGGTTTCCTAGATGAATGGGTGAGGGCGTGGGTCAGCAGAAAATATAAAACTGAAATAATAACGCTAGTGCTCCGTGTCGTATTTAATTTGTACAGATCTTTGATCACGACATTTCTTAATCCAGTTTCTCTACTCGCTATATGTGAGAGATGCTACCGTAATTTTCCAAAGCGTCTTTGAACCATGCCTTATAATTATTAAATTCTCTAGTGCAATATTTTACCCACTAACATTTTCGGCACGTTTGCCAATGTGATCTATTTAAGAGTTATTTGCATTTGTGGCGATAAGCCATTTGAATTTTTTTTAGTGAATTCCAAAATATCCACGTTTGCGCGCCTAAAAGTTTGGTCCTTTTTGTTTTAATTCTTGTTTCTTTTCTTTTTTTTTCGGATGTCGAAAGCTAATATGTTGTTAAGGCCAAAATATAGTATATATTGCGTTCATATATGTTTTATTAAGAAAATATTAAAGTAGCCTCCCGAAAACGTATACTAGCGCTTCCTTCAGTTCATAGAATGCGATCAAAAGCACTGGGACCAAGAACAGAGCCTCTGAAAACGTTTTTATTCTTTGTTGTTTTGTGAGGGACCTAATGTTGATCTGTAGTTTACGACGAACCTAATTATTAATTTCAACAGCGTATATGTCTTCATGGGATAGTAACAATCCACAAAACTGGCGTTTGAACGCATGGCAGTGCTATTTTTTTTTTTTGTTATAACTTATAACTTACTTTTTTTCAAAGAACGTGTGTCTATAACTGTTAATGCTGCGTTAAGAGCGTTAGGCATCATTTCTCGTTTATGTCGGCGGTTCTCATCGCCCTATTGTTTGTTGCATTTGTTTAAGTCACTAGTTGGATCACGGTTAGAATTTGGCTCTTTAATCTGGAATTCATTATCTCTTGGTCAGGCAACAGAAATCGAAAATGTACAAAAGCGGCTGATAAGAATTGTGTATGACCGCTACATTGGAAGGAGGTCTTTTTATCATTATGAAACGCTACTTCGCCGGTTTGTATTATATAAGCTTCCCGTGAGGAGGCAGTCCAGAGATTTTGTTTTTCTTCATAAGGTTGTCCATGGTCACATCAGGTCAATGGATTTACTACTATCCATTGACTTCCTTGTTCCATCAAGGGCCAGCCGGAATGTATTAACGTTTTATTAATCTTGCATGCCCCGTGTATCCCCTTTGTCACGGATTCAATTGGCCTCCAATAAGGAACATCACCTGAATATTTTCATGTGTTTTCGGGAATTTACCTTGCTTGTTCGTGAATGAATGTCTTTCGCCTAAAATGAGTTTTTTTTTGGTATTTGTATTTAGTATTTTAGTTTTTGTGGTATTTGTATTTTAGTATATTAGTGCACCACGGTGGAGACTGAAAAGTTGTTTGTGGGCGCAGAAAATAAAGAATTATATTATTATTATTATTATAACCATAACATGAGCTCCATCTAAAAAAATGAATGGTTCTTTATTAAAGAGACACTGCCAGCGTATTTATGCTTGTCAAGTTTTTTTTATTTATACGTGATATATGAGAGCCCAACTACCCAGAAAACAATTTGCGGCTCGAAATTTGTTTTCTTTAAGCCTGAAAAGCGCTGATCGAGAACTGGCCGGTTTGAGTCACGCTCACTCTCTTCTCCGTGGTCAAGTGCCGTTTTTTATGGTTTAGACGCAACCACCAAATATAATCAAAGTCGTGGGTCATCGAAGGCACACGCAGAATATTAAAAATAGAAAAGAAATATGATATTCATTTTTTCTCACTTCTCAAAAGCTGCAAACACGTTCATTGGAGGAAAAAAGTATCACAGCCGCGTGACGTCCACCAACTGTCTTCTCCACTATATTTCTTCTCTTCCCCCCCCCCCCCCCCCAGCCTCGGCTCCGGTATCGAGCTGTTGCGTATATTTTTTTTTACTTTATTAGAAATATACGTGACGCTGTAGCAGTATATTGAGTGGGTAGTTTTCTGAGACCATAATGAATCACTTGGCAAAAAATAAAAATAAAATCTTTTTGGGGTGTCAGTGTCCCTTTATGCAGCTCTTACTTAACATGTGTAGTGGCCATCTCGAAACCTTTAGTATATAAAAAAGCTATAAGCAGCAACATATAATGTAGGAAGAAACATTGCTACAACGAAGGAATGCTGCAGGAGGATATTTACGTAGAGCGAGTCTGGCCCCGCAAAAAGGGAATGTTCTATTGAAGATGTAAAACCCATTCCATATGATATGGATGATTTCTCCCTTCACAAAAGGAGCGTGCACCTTAAGGTAAAACAGGATCCGAGAGCTTTAGAAAGATTAAAATATAAAGCATGTGTAATAAAGAGCGATCAAATGTAAAAGCCATGGGTTCAAGATATGTGGAACAGGGACTGAGAACGTCTCTAACTCAGCTAACTCAACAGAGACATGATAAAAACAAAACAGCGCAAAGACAAGGACGAAGTAGAAGAAACCACAGGACACAGCGCTTCTAATTCGTCCTTGTCTTTGCGCTATTTCGTTTTTATCATGTCTACTTACCGACTAGCCCGAACTTCTACGTTAATCAACTATATTTCTTATACATCAGGCTCTTTTCAATGTTTGAGTTTGGATCCGTGTGTCCTGGTGACAGCGCTGTGTCCTGTGGTTTCTTCTACTTCGTCCTTGTCTTTGCGCTGTTTTGTTTTTATGATGTCTACTTACCAACGAGCCCAAACTTCTACGTTAATCAACAGAGACGCTGTCTGCCGCTGTTACTTTCTCTTCAACTGTAAAAAAATTCCTCCCTTTGCCCCAGTCTCAGGTTAAAATAATCATGGTAAACTTCCACCAGCTCGCCTGCGCACTGACTGTATTTCGGCTATGTATCCCGATTATCTGTTCAGCAGGTTTGTATATGCCAATGTGCAGTTTTTGTTTTGTTTTCTTTCATTTCGTACTCTTGGAATGCCCACTTGCTTATGGATTTGCTGGAGACGTTTTTTTTGTATTTGAAAATGGTAATATTTCCACTCGACGGAGGAGGAAAGTGAGGCATGCTCAATTTGGTATGCACTGAAATTCCCTACACCGTAAGAAAAATATCAAATTACCGCGAACCAAATTAGGTTCCCGGGGCGACCTCGAGTGGGCTACCCACATAGGTCCCCCTGTGGGTCCCCCGGAAAAAAACAGGTGGGCTGCCCAAGTGGGCACCACTTAGGCCCGACTTGCAAAACCGACGGGGGACCAACGGGGGCTCCCTTTTCGGAGTCCGCCTTTGTACAAGGTCCCTCGGCAGAAGCCGAGGTGGGCTGCCCCAGTATAGGTCCGCGGTGGGTCCCACGAGGGAAGCCCAGTGGGTAGTCCAAGTGGGGCCGAATTGGGCCCGAGTTACAAAACCGACGGGGGTACGTCGGCCCCCCTCTTGGAGCCCACTTTGTGCTACTTTGGTGGTTCTTCGGTTCATACGCGGTATCTTCAACTCAAGTCTTGAACTTCGGAAATTATATCGCGAGCCAGAAAAAAGTCAAAGAAACGCCAAAGAAAACTACTATGTCCCTAAATAACACCTTAGAGCAAAACCTTATTATGCCTAAGGTAGGCCCCAAAGATTGCCAAGCTTTTGTGAAGCTTGGTGTTTCTCAGGCGAGCTACCTGGTTGGGCTTTGAAGAATTCAGTGATTTTCATCTAGTATGGTAACACTGCCCCGCCTTTGTGTAACATTTTCTTAA